>JAAMPD010001544.1:0-23162 GCA_025266255.1 Trissolcus basalis | reverse complement strand
GGATAATTTACAAGATGTGTAAGATATGTCTCGGTTAAAATATGCTATAGTAATTTTTATAACATGTTTTTTATCCGTGTAATAAATTTTTCTGTAATTTGGGGGAACATTTTGTGTTTGAGGTTATGGTCCGCAGTTTACAATGATCACAGTAAATTTTGTATACATTTTTCTATCCGTGTACCTTCTTCTGTGCGAAGCGTTCATATTTATAAATACTGCGGTGTATGAAGTGAATATCAATAGGCTGCGTAGGCCGAGTTTTTTCTAAACGAAAAATATTGCGTTCGTGCATCTGTGTGTATGCCAAGTGCGGCACTATCGCCCGCGGCAATCAGCAGCGAGCGCGATAGGCCAGCTTACGGCCTGATAAGACTGCGACGATATAACGACGTGACTGTGCCGCTTATCCGACGAGAAAAAGAACCGACGCACGATCCACGCTGCCCGGGCTTAAGCCTGCGATATCTCACTTGATGCCAAAGTCCGTCTTTGCCACTTTTCTTGCACGAAACTTTATCGTCCATAATCGCAAATGGAATTCCATTTCGACGAAACGCTTCAACTAAATCGCGACCAATGCCAATATTTTTGTGATCCCCCAAGCCGAGCTGTGGTTCACGTTTTTAATTCAATTTTAAAACGAGTTTTATGATTTTTTTATTCTCTCACTAAAATTATTTAAAAATATAGATTCACCGATATTTCATAGAAGTTGAAATATACATTCTGATATTTCTAACTTGAAAAATTGTAAAAATAGAAAAACATTAAAAATAACAATATTTTTCAGTTTCTTATCATTGAATATTTGTTTTGTTAGTACCTATATTTGAGAATTAATTTTTGCAAATGGAACTTTTATTTCAAAATAAAAAAATGGTTGTTTTGAAACTGATGTTATACTGTCAATGAACATCGAACAAAAACTTGTTTTCACACCCATCAGATGACTGAAGTTACAAAATCCACAAAATAGTTGCTTATCAGAAAATCAATTACTAATATTAATAACAATAGATAAGGTTTTTTGTACTTGTTTGGTTGTGCTGGAAATTAATTTCATGATTAAAAAATGTTAATTGCTTTGCACAGTTATCCAATAATCATTTGAAATAATATTACAGAAAAGAATGAAGTTCAAGATCAAAGTTAAAACAATTTTGGTAATGATACTTAATAACTCAATAATATTATTGTAATTCACCAACATTTGTTTGAAATACTGGCTAAAGAATAAAACCAAAGTTCAAGACAATTAAAAGAACCATTATGTTTATACAGTAAATTTCAATTTAAAATGAAATCATTAAATCAAATAACTTGTGCAATTTTTTCTAATTCAGATTGTTGAAATGGAAAATGAATGAAATTCCTTAAATATATTTTCGTTAATCTGATTCTAAAAAATGTTCAAAATGATTGAAAAAAATTCGAATGCAATAGAAAATGAAAGTGGAAAAATGAAATGAAAAAAAACAAACAAAAAACAAACAAAAAATGTGATCTAAAAATGCACTGAAAAAAATTGAGTATTCTCATGGATCCATGGGAAAACAAATAATACCCTCTTGAAGTATGCTCAACAACGTGCCCCTTCCCCAGGTAAAAGCGCAAATAGATAATTTCGCTAACGTGTTTTACGATTGCCTTTATCGTTATCGTCATTAGTCATGGCAGCGTTGTAATGCATTAGAAGCATCGGCATCGCTATCGCTATCGAGGCGTTTATCAGGGCCGGTATATCGGAGTTGGTGTTGCGTGTTTCTCTGGTGCCCTTCGCCATCAGGATCCCGGTGTACCCCTGGACAAAGAGTAACTCCAGAAAACTGGAACGAAACGAGAAACACGTTATCTTCGGATTGTGCGGGTGGGGGCGGCAGAAGCAAAAGCCCATGAGAGGGGCAGAGCCAAAAAAGCGCTGATAACAGGTAAGCTTAGGCTCGGGTGCGCTCACCGCGCTAGTGATAGTGCGCCCTCGGTTTGTGTCGCTCTCCCGAAACTCGGTGAAAAGTTCGTGCCGATCGCACGATAAGCTATCGTTGTCTATCGCGATTCTCCTGTGCAACTCTGTAAGATATATTTTTCGTTTATGATCGAATAAATGGAGCTGACTCGATGAGCTGTTTAGGTACACGCTGAAACAGACAAACTTCAATTTAAATAACTTTTACTAAACAATTTTTTACTAAACACTTTTTACCAAAACATTCAATGCCAGAAAAAAATCAAATTCCAATTCTGAATTCAGATGTTCAAATTCATTTTCAACCCTGGTTGAAGTCAAATCATTGTTTTTAATGTTTCAAACTGCCATGATTCTGAAAACAATTCATTACTGTTCTGTTAAATTTTATAATTTTTAAGCCTTAAGACCCCAAACGTGGAAATTCATAATAAAGTATTTGATCACGAAATTTAGAATGTTGGTAATGAACGAAACTTCATGATTGTTTTCATGAATGGCATGATCCAATTTTTAATTATGAATGTCTTTGTGTGAAATCGCTAAGCGTTAAAAATTATGAAATTAAGCATAATAGTTATGATTTTTTAGCATAACTGAGGCACCAATTATAAAACATTCAAAACAATTATTTGATTTTAACCAGGGAATTCAGTCTTGTTTGATTTGGTGCTACTTAGTTTTTTATACGGTATAAAGGAATTGAATTTATTTTTAAATACCTACTTTTCCATACCGGCGAAGTAAAACCTCCAAATGAGGTGACAATAATTATTACAATCTCGTCAGTTATTTGATTAATGAATTGAATAAAAATGTGAATGAAAGTATAATGAGGACATTAGTCATTCTCAAGAAAATTATTATCAAACAATATCTTAACGTCATCTGATATCACTTACGTCATTGAATATATGATACATGTATCCAATTTAAAATTAAATTTCTCGCCTTATTTTTAAACTGAACGCAGAATCTGATTCTCAAAAACTCTTGACGTCTACTGACTGTTTTATTCTCAAAATGCATTCCAACATTATCTACGAGATGTCTTATTTCAAGACAGCTAAACGTCTTAAATTAAATGGTTCATGTCTTGATTTAGTAAATGTTTTGAAACGACTTGAAAATGTCAGCAAGAGTGTTATAGTTTAAGACATTTGTTATTATAGTGTGTGAGTGAAAAAAGAAAAAAAAAGTTGTGAAAATTGTGATATGTACAATTTTGTATAGCAAAGCCGTTGGATTTGTCAGGGGGAGCAGATTGTCCGCGATTACCCGATCCGGGTAAAAGAATGAGTGTGATATTTTGGAGCAGTTCTCAAATCCGACAACACTCTTCCGGATCAAGTGAGTATCCCGAACAAAGCCGAGCTCGACTTCGCGGCCTCGACTGCGAGTTAATTAAGATGCACTGATTGCGCGCTATCGCACGGGCGCTCGTTTATTTTGCGATGACGTCACTTCCGGCCCGTCGTCGTCCGATCTGTGTTCTCGATCCCCGTGCACTTGTCACCTCGTAGATTCTTATGACTACTTTACTACAACTTATTCACTCGCACTTTTCGACTCGCAGACAATCGTCATTATTGTTCCTCGTAATGAGGACGTCAGAAATTTCGACATTGCGAAATCCGTTGACGAAAAAATACCGCCGTTGCAATGTAATCTACGGGAACCAGGCGAATTGTCGTTCCTTTCATGAAATTGTTTCATACATTTAATTTATGAAATTGTCAACTTGGTATTTAACATTATTTAACTTTTATTTTTTTTTATTATTGTCAAATTTAAAGTACGAAAGAAAATGTAGTTCTTTTTCAAACAATATATATACTTTTTATTTCATAATACAAATTTTAGGAATACAAAATACAATTACATTTTACAATTTTTTTATTTTTATAAAAAGTCGCAAAAAAGCGTATATTTTAAATCTATTTCAACAATAATATTTGTACCTGTGAGAGTGTGTATTTGAGTTTTTTTTTTTTTTTGCATCAATTCATGGGATGCGTAAAGTTGAAATTTAAAAATAACTAGAAATGTTAAAATCAAAATATGGTGAATGGCATTTGTAAAAGTTTTGTACATTTTCAAAGCGCTTATGAACATTCGAACACAAAAGGATAGCCATTCATCAGCATGCCGAGAAGCCATTAATAAAGCCCGTTGAGAAAATATTTGACGTCATTCGTTTAGGATAAGGTAACGCTTTGAAGGAACGTACGCTTGAGCGTGATCATTAAAATATGATCGGTCTCAAGATTACAAACGCGTCAGCGATGAGCAGATCGATAAGTCGAGATTACGCGATGTTACATGACGATAAACTGCACCAAAATAATATCATGCGAATTGTAATTTTTATCATTCGGATAAACACGATTATCAATCACGAAAGATTATGACGATGTGATTTATTGTTTACCGCGTTCTCGTTTTCTCGCGCAGCCAAATCGACTATGTTTATCGCCATTTTTCTCCCGTTTATCATATCGGGATATCGGCTCACGAGCGATCGAGAGGAAATAAAAAAAATTTACAATGTTTTAGTAAATACGTTTTTTTCTGTCGATTCCATCATCTGATCTGAGTTTTAACAACAAGCAAATTAGCACGTAGGAGGGTCTGATCGAAATATCCGATAAGCCAACGAGACTTCTCGAAATCGATCGATCGACATTGGGCTTTTTATAATTAGACGCTCTCAAAATCAGCGATGCATTTTTTTGTCCTATGAATGAAAAATTGTTACATCTTTTTTAACCTGTAGTTAAAAAGTGCTCGATTGTCAAGTAACGTGTATAGTCGAGGAGAAATTTTTGTTTCAGCATCGAATATTTTGGGATGATGCTGATACGAAAAATTTTCGCTAAAAAAAGGTATCTTTTTTTGTCATTCGCGCTATCGTTCGCAGTTCTAGTAATGACCGATCCGGCACACGCACAGGCAAAAAAATAAGCGGTGATAAGTGTGTTCGATAGAACGGGACCAAACATTTGCGTCTGATAAGATCCCATATCTTCTG
Source organism: Trissolcus basalis (assembly GCA_025266255.1). Taxonomy (NCBI): domain Eukaryota; kingdom Metazoa; phylum Arthropoda; class Insecta; order Hymenoptera; family Scelionidae; genus Trissolcus; species Trissolcus basalis. The sequence goes on along the minus strand of JAAMPD010001544.1, from coordinate 18,165 downwards.
AGAACCCAGGGCCTTTGCATTGTGGCTCACTCGACGCGGACTTGGCTGGTTGCCTGCAAAAGTCGGCGTGTTCGCAGTGTAATTGCGGTATCGGCTGCAGATAGAGATAGCTGTATTTCATGCAAGTTCACTTCAAGTGCCCGAGCCTATCTGGGATATTTTTAATATCGGCGCCACCACTCTGCGCCCCAGAGCATTGCGAGAAATTCACGGGGCCGCGTTTTTGTCGTGATCTATCCTTGCTGAAGATTGTTGAGAATCTCCCAAGATCATCGATCGAGTCTTTTTTTTTCACCGTTCCATGAGAAAAAGATAGGTATCAAAATTGAAACCAGTTGTTTTGTTCCAAAGGAAATTCTTTTTTGTTTGATTCAGTTTGTTGGTTTGATTTCATTCGGTTTGCTTTCGTTTGAATTTTCTGACGAAAAAGAGACGTGCAAATTTGTGATGTATAAATTTGTCAATTTTTTTTATACTTTGCAGTTAAAATGGACGCAAAAAAGAGGAGTGTATAAAATCAGCACAGTGACGAAACATTTTGAAACTGCTTGCCGAAGGGCTGGCAGAATCTGATACGCGGAAGACGTTGTGTGACGTTATTGAATGTGCGCATGATGAAGTGGTAATAAATTCGCAACGAGAGGCGATGCAAGGAGCGACCTCGAAGATAAGCCCTGGACGATAGACGCTCAAAAGAACGGGCCTGGCCTGTGCGCTCTTCTTCAGCTTAGATCCTTTTGAAAGGTCCGGATCACGCACGTGGGAGGTTCGAGATTCGCGAGAGATACGATGGCCTTTGGCTTGTATGCGAGCCCGCTTGTTCGTTTTATGATTTGTTTACTCGGATCGATCGCTCTCGATCCCGCCCATCCTGGTGCGAAGAATCGAACTCTGACCCTCGGCTAATTGTTGTTGGCTCTAGATCCTCGATAGAATTTCCACCGTTTCAGCATGCGTTTTAGCTCCAAATCTACAATCAACGTTTTTTTTTTTTCACATTTTTAAGGCAAAATTAATTGGAAAAGAATTCATTTTTGCTATCAATTTCTTGACAACTTTTTTTGATCAAAATTAATTTATTTCTCATTTTGTCGTTTCACTTTTGTGCACTACTAAAATAAATAATAATATAATAATAATAAATAAATATAATAAAACAAACATAATATTACTCAATTTGAATATTTAGAACGTATTTTCTGTAAATATCAATTCTTTTTTAATTGATAAATAATTCAGATAGGACTTTGTCGACTTGCAATTTATTATACGAAACTTGAAATCGAAATTCGAACTTCGATTAACACGAATTCTTGTTTTCTTTTGCAGAGCACTATTTTTTATTAAAAAGATATTGTACCACCCAGTTGGAAACATTGGGGGACTCGGTGATGTTGATCATTCCGACATACCTTGCAGCTGATCCATTATTTTCTCACGTGGAGAACAAGAAAAGAAACACGGAGCACAGAGTTGGATCAATGCAGTCTTAATTCCAGAAGATAATTGAATTATATAAAATAATCCGTGAAATTGCGGCAGGAAATGAAGAGGATGCTGGAGCAAGAGCCGATAAATCGGTTTCCACGGTGCTGGATGAGGCAAGGGTGGGTCCCGATTAACACGTTGTTTGTATAGGGGAATGTGTAATAACAGGTTGCGCCGTTGGCATAGGTACCCAGTTGTATCTGTAGGAGGGCATCTCGGGTTTGCTCGTCTCGTGGTCAAGAAAGATAAAACAAGAAGAACAGGAGAACAGGCGAAGATAAGGGAGAAGGAACGCGAGGATTGCAAGTCGGAGAGAGCCTATCGGTAAAGCATCGTTCGTCCTCCTGGACCTTCACGGTCCAATCCCGATGCACCTGGTGCACATCATCCCGATCTCCGTGGCCTGCGGCCTGCAAGTTCCTGGAGGAAGAGACCGGGCCTCCTAGACGCCGAGGCTGAGACTCTGACTGCCCAAGATGTAGATAACACCTTTTGCTGACCCACTTCGGCTCATGAACTTGAGTCGTTAACTTTTAATGAATCGTCATTACGTTCAGTGTCGTCGGGGACGTTCAATTAGAGAGGCTCTCGCAGGCCCATTCAAAGATCTATTTTCGATCTCGACAAGAAACTCGGGGCCCTCTCTCGTGATAGAATTTGTTTTTACCAAATTATCTGCATCTAAATTAAATCCCTAAGATGGAATCAAGTGGTGGATGACCTGTTGAAGGGATAGCCAACCATCTAATTATTGCTCTCCATCCAATCAAGCGAGGGCTGATTTCAATCTTGCAGCTCGGCCAAAATCTCAGGCCACAATTAAAAAAGATGATCAGCTGCGATGGTGTTTAGCACACGTAAGACGACGACGTGGTGGAATTGGACAATCAAACCGAGACAGTGCTGGAGCGTCGCAAAATCCCCTCTCCTCCCGGGACGGTTACATTTTTCAAGAAATAATACCGGCGCTGATATGAAATACGAGCGGGTCTCGATAAATGGCGGGCTTAGATCGATTTTCGATATCAGCGCGCTCGAGTGATCTCTGAGGCGCACGAATGGCATCGAGCCCTGCATGAATCATTACGGATAAGGACAATAAATCATCGCTCGCCGAGGCTCCGCCGCTTTTTACAACTTTATCGCGCCGAGCGACGATACGACCTGGAAGCATTACGTTTATTTGCCCGCGCTAGTCCTTAGATCAGGAGGATCGTCGCGATACCACCGCGATGTGTCTTCGCCATGTCCACGTCGTATCGATCGGGCCGCAGGAAGCCCAGATAACGTACTACACCAGGCGACATCGCTCGCTGGGGACATTCGCTGTCACGCTAATGGAGTGCTTCGCAGTTCTAGCACCAGGCCTCTCTTGTCTTCGACATTGTTCTAAACCTTGTGCTACGCTTGTATCAAACTATCAAACTCCTCCTTGCGCCACCCTGGGCACAATATCCGACGTTGTTGACTCATGAAAATTACCCGACGATCATTTTCCAACTCACAAGTCATTCAGTTTGCAACATTTCGTACGTTTGATATTTTTTAGTCCAATCTTTTTAAAAATTAATTTTTCAGTGACCATAATTAGTTATCATGCACATTAATTATCATTTTCCAAATCTGCACGGAGAGAAAAGTTATAATAGTTTCTAGCAGAAGATGTATAATTTTTTACTAAACTGTTTTATAAGTAATTGACAGAAATCATTTTGAAAAGAAATTATCAAACTTTTTGGTAAATTAAAAAACTATGTTATTATATTAATAATGACCAAACATTTAATATAGATTATTCAATGTTGTTGTATTTTTAACTAAACAGTTTAATAATTTTTATTAAAAATGGATTCTGTTCTTGAATTATGAAACTGTTTGGTAAAAATTCACTTTTTTCTTCGTTTCATGTTTTCAATTCAAATGTTTGAATTTATTGTAAATAAATTTGAATGATAAAAATAGGAGATAATGGGTATAATGAATTTGATGGAAATAATAAAACGATCGCGAAGATGAATGAATTTTCAACCGAAAAATCTTGTAACATTTTGATAAAACATTTGGGAAATTCGTTTTGAAATATAATTTTGAAAAAAGAGTGATTTATTGGAGAATACTTGGATATTGGTTTCTTACGAAACTGATAAGGTATATACGGAAATACGCACGGCTGTTTCAGTTATTGAATTTTCGCCGGTAAAGCGATTATGGAGATTATGAAGATATGTTGCCAAACCACGGGACGATAAGATGAGGCTGCGGCCCTCATGAGTCTCGCTTATTGAATTAGGCATTATGGTTGCAAGTTGCGCTTAATGCGCTCGGATATTAACGTCCCTGACGCTGGGACAGGCTTCGGGCCATAAGTAAGATTAATTTATTATGACCGCGATCTCCGCTCAAGATTGAGATTTTCAAGTGAAAGATGAATTTTATCACAAATATCCGTTATCGTCTTTGATGAAACGTTTTTGTATTGAAATTACATCTTGTAGGTTTCAAAAATAACAATTGAACTTTGAAAAAAATTAAAATCAAAAACATTATACAAATACTCATCTGTAAATGAAAAATAAAGAAGAAAATCCGCATGCAAATTTTTTGCATAAAATATTTTAAATATATTATCTAAATGAAATTTGAAAAATGGAAATAAAAAATGTTGTAAATGTTTATCTGTGGATGAAAAATGAAGAAGAAATTAAAGAAAGCAAATAAGAACGGTGATAAAAATGACGTAAAGTTTGTAAGGGGAGTGTATATGAAGAGCAGGATGACGCAAGGAGGCACGTTTCCGTTAATTACAATTGGCTACAACTTTTGGTACACAAGTTAGTTCCTGTACATAATTACAACTGGTATCTTGAATCTGGTAGCGTCGCTGCAAAGAAGCTCGCAGAATGGCTCGTTATCTGTGGTAATGAGAGCTCGTTATTAATCGGTCGAAGATAGACTCGCACACATCGTGGAGCGCGTATCTCCGTGCCCATTTCCGTATCGGGTGTGCGCGACGCCACGGAAATCGGTGATTTATCATCTTTATCGTTGCGCGCTGAAAAGACGCGACGAGGAGACGCACACACCCCAGAGACAAATGAAATATCGCAACTTCAAATCCACCTCGCGATCATATTTTTGCACATTCGGCTATCCCAAAAATCTTGTCATTGTCTGGCGGATGTCGGTGAGGAGCGACGAGTGAGCCGAGCAATATATCAGCCGCCAATAGATAGAGCCCGTTGTTGCCTGATTGCACTTTTCCTCAATGGCTCTGCTCTATCGTCATCGCGGGCGCATTTCGTGTCCCGATGAATTCGCGCCTGCCTCATGATAAACGCCCTATTGTCGTCGCTCTAATGAGATTATTTTTAACAGACACAGTTTCTTCGACTTGTGTATATATCGATGGCGCCAAACTTCATCGCGTCGCCGCTCTCAGCGCGACCGCTTTATCGCTCGCGGGTTTTTTGATTGATGCCGCGGGAGCGAAATTAATACGGAAAAATGAGATCGAGATAGACGGGGTCGCTCGTCTGGGTTTATTCGATTCTGCGGTTCATCTCGCTTCACCTTCCACAAATGTCAGATGCTTTTCACTGTCCCGTTGCGAGATTAATTTTGAAATGGTTAACAGATAAATGCTCTGCGCTATATTTTTTTTCAGAAGAAATGTTCAAACTCCGAGAACTGATTTTGAATTAAACTGATATCGTACTTGCTAAACAACCATTATTTGTTACCAAACTCACTCGGTAAACAGTGTTTATCAAATTATTATTCATTTTAGAATTAAATAATATACACGGAGAAAAAAGTTGTAATATTTTTTATCACAATTTGTATAATATTTACCCAACAGTTTCATAACTGGAGGATAGACAGAAATCCACTTTTGATAAAAATTATTAAACTGTTTAATTAAAAATACAACAAAATTGAATAATCTATATTAAATGTTTGGTCATTATTATGAAATAGTTTTTAATTTTTACCAAAAAGTTTGATAATTTCTTTTCAAAATGATTTTTGTCCCTCACTTATAAAACAGTTTCGATCTTCTGGTAAAAACTATTACAACTTTTTATTCCGTGTAAATATAAAAATGAATAGGGCAATTTTACTTATCCATTATTATGAGATGGAAAAATGAAATTATCTTTTTGTTCACATCAAGAGACGATGACTAAAAAAGCGATTATCAAACGCTCGCGAATCAAAGTTAATTTTCATATTTTAACATCAACATCTGCGCAGGAATTTGCATCGGGAGGAATCGCGTTAACTAACGACTCGATGAAAGGCTCGTTTTCTCGCAAGATAGTATGCATGATAGATAGTAAAGAGGACTTTACCATTGAACTGCAGAGGTTACGTAACGGTCGACTGATCGTGAAAAAATTAGTCGAATATCTACGACCTGGGAAAGAACTACCGTCCAATTGGGAAAAAACATTCGGCTCAAATGTTTCAGGATGCGCGATTTGCGATAAGATAAGCTTGACCAAAGTTTCGAATTGGATTCGATCAATCGTGCAGCATGAGAGAAAAGAAAAAAAATGAAAAATGAAAGAAAACAAAAAAAAAAGGTGACACCTCGTTATGAGTAATCAATAACTGATATCTCACCGCGTCTTTCGCAAGAAATGGTGCGCAGATCGTCGTCGAAGAGTCTCGATTTACACGAGTATATTGAATTTATTGAGATGAGCTCCGAGGATAGCGGCCAAGAGGATATTAGCTGCCTGCCAAGCAGACACCCACCCCCGCACATTTATTAAGATCGTGGCGCTGATTTATTTTACCGTCGCGCGAATCCTAAATGCGATTCAATACGAAGCTATCTCATTGTCGACGCGTCTTGGCACCTCGCCTCTGCGCATCAACTTAAAGGGAAAGTAATTAGGTCCGATTTATCCGCCTACTCACGTTCAACTAAACACTCACATACCAACAGAAATTTCAAAATGCAATATTCCAATCTTCAAAGAATTTAAAATCTTAAAAAAAGCTGGAAGTGAATTTCCAACTGGATTTTGAAAGTAGAATTCCAAATTTTTAAATTCTCCAAACATAATTTTCAAAAATGATTTCACTCGTTTGATCATTAATTTGAAAATTCAATATTGAAATAATTTTAAGTGTAAATATAAATATCCATTTATTGTCAAGTATGATTTAGTAATTTTATAATAATTTTTTCATGTTTCAGGTAAGTGCCACTGGGATTGCAATTCGAGGACGGAATTTAATTTGGAGTTTGGTGTTTGATTCATCGGAAATGGCGTCATAAAAGGATTTGAGCTCTGGTTTGAGTATTTTATCACACGCGACGTGGCTCTCTCAGGGGAAGGTCCTTGGGTTTTGTGGCGCAGCCCTTGCCTCGCGTTATCTGGCCAGTTCGACTACAACTTAACCCTTCCGAACGCTCGTCGACAAGATTATTCCGACGACGTCACTTGAAATCGTCGCCTCTACCTATGCACACTCGGAATTAAACTACTCTCGTATATCAGACGTTATATCTCGCAGCTTTTTTTATTGACTACTCTGACTGACAAATGTAAGATTGATATTTCTTTCCGTTCGCGCGCAGCATAGCCCAGTGGGATATTTTAAAATCCCCTTCTAGGATCATTCCATTTTCGATTGAATGGGATAAACATCTCCCGGGAAGTCAGATGTGAGTGGATTATGTGTGCAATGATTTTATTATATATGAACGTGCTCATAGGTGCGTTGAACTCTCGAGAGCTCTCGAGTCGCGGAAGGATTTTTTAATTCGCCGAAAAGAGAGGAAAACTCGCGCGATATCCGTTATCGCGTTTTATAGTCGAGTTAAGTAGTTTACTTTGGGTATTATAATTCGTATATCGGGCGCGATGTTTTCGACGAAAATATGAACTCGACGTTATCGAGTGGTCGCGTGCAATTCCGGCCTGCCGAACCTTGCCCCAACGGGGCTCGCTAACCAGGCCCGGGGTTGTATTTAGATATTCTAATGGGCGTCTGATAACGAGACGTTTTGCCGCGCGATAAAAACGACGCTGCCGCTGCCGTCGCGACGCGCACCGTCGCCGATAACGCCGCTCGCACACAATGGGTCCAGGTGTGCGTGTTTACTTAGGACGATATAACTACAAGCCAACTCGTGTGCGTGAAAATCTGCACATATTAGAACCAAATCTTGTTTTTGTAATCGCTTCAGACTAAACACTTCATTTTCATTTAGTCGAATACATTTCGTATCTTTAATCACATCCGATTCATACGCGTCTACGTAATGGCACATATATTTATAGGATGTATGCCTCGTTTGTATCGACTTACTTTTAAGGCATATATGACTCCATATATGGGGTTCATTTCAGCAGTATATCGCAACATATAAAAGGACATTTATTGACACCTGTGAGCCATAAATGTAAGCGTGTTGTAAATTTTTATATACCTGAGTAAAAATCTAAGGAACTCTTCCTCTATTTTTGAATTCAAATTTTTTATCCGAAAAATTTGTCGAATGATTAAAAGACAATCAATTTTGTTCGCAACTCATCAAATAATCATTCATAATCGGGCTCTCCCACTAATGACCCATTAATTTCAGTAATGAAACAACGAGTCAGCCCCACACGAGTGAGACCCGCCATTAATTCGAGCTCGCATTTGAATATCTTTTTTTAAAATCTCGCCATAGATCATTCGATAAACCCCGAAGGTGGTTATCTTGGCCGCCGAACTACCGGGCTCTCATTCTGCGTGGTCATATTCGTGTTCGTCGATGCTCTTCTAATAACAAGCCGCTCGTACGTCTCGCTCCCGTGACGCGAACGGCGTAAACGCGCAAGCCACTTGATTACAGGATAGCACAATGATGGCACATTAGCAAAACGTCTGCTCTTGCGCGCGGTCGTCTTTTGCACATGTTTAAAAATCACTGCCGCAAGGTACCATTTAATAACGACTTGTGATAAATATGCGATGGATGCAGAGATTGATATTAATTGTTGTGATTAAAGAAATTCCTATGTGTAAAGAGCGTGAAATTAAAAGTTCAATTTTTATTATACATTTATAAATACTTTTACATTTATTTCATGTACATTATTTTTTATTTGCAAGTTTTCTTTTCAACATTATGTAAAACATTTGTAAGTATACAAGAACTTTTAATAAGATGTTATTTTTCGAATGATAAATACACGGGGAAAAAGTTGTGATAAATTTTATAACAATTATAAACAGTTTCATAATTGGAGGACAGAATTTATTTTTCATTAAAATAATAATTTTAATCAAATATTAAAGTAATCCAATAATAACATATTAAAATAATCAAAAATTGAATAATTTATTATAAAATAGTTTTTTAATTTTCATACCAAAAAGTTTGATGATTTTTGTCCTTCACTTATAAAACAGTTTAGTAAAAATTATATTAATTCTGATAAAAATGATTAAACTCTTCTCTCTGTGTAACAATATAGTTTATGAAAATAATTGGTTTTGTCCGTTTGATTCGGCGAGCGTAAAAACGTTGGCCAATACTTTTTGTTGATAATGATACGAATCGTTTCCTCGAGTTCGAGACCTTTAGCTTTGTGATGTTTTATTTCGTGATCCGGAGTTGCGCTTATGCAGAACAGCGAAATTAATTCAGTCAGGAGCCAAGACGATTTCGTTCGTGTTCAGGTACAACTTAATTGGGAGAAACTGGTCCTTGGTGTGCCTGCGAGGCAATGCTCGACACGACGTGGGTACGCGAGGTAAAGTGACGTCGGACGGGGAGGAGAATTTTAATTGGCGGCAATTTGTCGGTCGCCTTGCCCTCTCGCGCCTTTTTCGAGGAACGTGCAAAGGGGATAACGCTATCAACAGACAGAGACGGACACTGGCCGGGGTATTAACTCACAACCGGGGCTTATTTTCGGTTCACGACACGACACTTATTGAACATTTTCATTAAAACGAAGCTAATTTTCGGCATCGAAAATGAGCTCCAATTTGCCTAAATAAATTGCCGGCTCTTGGCAATGGGCTGCCAATTACCTGACAGATGGTGCTTTAATGGAACAGATTCTGCTAAAACGTTGGGGGCTTCTGTTTCAAAAAAGGGCCAAAAATCTGAAGTGTGTTTTGTTTAATTGCAAGGGTGATTGGGCTCGACGTGAGAGATTGAAACCCCTCCGATATAACGACTCGCGCATACTTTGCCGGCTCGCCCCGCGCTCCACAGAAGATCAATTTTAGATTCGGCGCGATTTATAACTTCCTCTAATATGGCAGCGATAGAATCAACGTCCCTATGGTGGCCCGCTGTTTTTCTCTCGCCTCCGCACTATCTGCTCTCCGGGGCTAAACAATTATGACTGGCTCGAATTCGCGGAAGGCAACGATCCAGCTGATCGCCAATGAAAAAGGGCTCTTAGGCATTATCATATGAGACATTGATTTATAATTATCGAAAGACCGGGGCTTCTGTGCACGCAACTCGTGCAAAACCGACATTTACATACTCGAACACGGTCCCATTGGCCGACGCGCAACAATTTTTGCGCAAAACTTTCCCTCCTCGTTGATATCGTTATAACTCGTTCGTATCAGGGGCCTGCAATTGTTTCGCCCGCCGAAGCCACGCCTGCCATTGTTGCCCGGGCCTTAAATGATTACAAGCCAACAATTACGCTTTATAAATCCGTCTGACGAAACTCGTCATTGGGCCTAGAAAGAGAGAGACACCACAGGATCGGAGTACTCGCGTCCAAACATGGCAGAGAGGCTGATAGAACGTGGACAGATGCGAAGGCACCGATAAGCGAGCACGAATGTGCATCGATGCACGCACTGCTTGTCCGCGAATCTCGTAAATTGCGTCAAGGGCTATTAGTATCTTACAAAAAAACCAAGAAAAAAAAAAAAAAAAGAAAAAGTGATCGAAAACCGGTTGCGGGTCGCCATCTTTAGTGGATTTTGACTCTCCGGATTTTGAGTCTCAAAAGTTGTGCTTGGAGATGATTCCTGGGCCTTCGAGGTGCAACCTTGGTCTATGAATGGACCCAGTGCAAGCCGGATTGGTCAGGTCTGAGCCCAATGGGCTGGTCCAGCCCCACCTCTTGTTTGCATCTGATAGTTGGGACCAATCCATCCCGTTGGAAGGACCTTTGATCCCGCGATGAAGACATCCGTAACAGCTGCGGTTCGGCGGATCAGCAACTGCAGCTGGGGCGAGCGGAAAACTCGGCTGTTGGGACCAAGATTGGCGCATGCATTGTTTGGAAATGCGCGGCAGATCGGAGCTGATAAGGATGTAGCGATTTTTGCTCGTTGCCTTTCGTGGCCGGTATCCGCGCCGCGGTCTCGTACACAATTTGTTCCTTTCCACGACACCGCGCAAGGCAGACATCGACTCGCAGATCGCATACCACGCGGAGACCCAGCTGGCTCGGTTCTTCCGCGCAGATACATATTAATGCGATTCGCAAAATACCTCTTGGCTGGGGAACAAAAAGACTCGCAACTTTTGCAATGAAGTTGCGGCTCCTAATCGCGGCTCTCTATCGGGGGGTGGTTATCGTTAAGCCTCCAAAGCCCTGTGATAATGAAAGGGTTATCCGAGGCTCTCCCTTTTCTGTTTGTTTTCGATCCCCTTGTTTCAACTACGGAATTCCGTCGCTAACAAAATACGATCGCTCCGTGGCTAATAAGTTTTCGTGACGGGAGATGCCACAGCCCGGAATCAATGCACGCGCCGGGGGGGAGTGTATCATCTCGACACGCAATAACTCATGGCCGCGCAACGCGTCCAGAATTCGTCGGAGATTAAGACGACGCTTTTGTAGTATCTGCTGGAATGCCGAAGGTGGGAGTGCCCCCAATTAGAGGCCGATCGAAGTGGCGCGGCCGTTCGATAAATCTCACCGCAAATCTGAATATTCACGAGCTAAATGGATGACCGGCTGAGTAACGAGTCGGAAATATCGATGCGCACGCGATTCCGAGGCCAAACAAAGATCGTCAATTAAGAGTCCGCGAGAGAAGAGTGTCGCGGCTTTTATCGTCGGAGCAGGAATTTTGACGCCAAAGGACAAAGACAGTTCGCGAAAATTTGGTATTTTTACCTCGAGACAAACTTACACTCACACAGTATAAGAATTAACTTGTTATTATTTTTCTATTAATTTACCAACGTGATTTGACTTTGTAAACAAAATAAAATTAGGATTACATTTTTTATAAAAATATATACTACACTTAAATTACATTTGACAATAAACTTTTATTTTTATTAAACGCAATTGTCTCAAGTAATTTTTTGAATCCACAATTTATATAGTCTGACAACATTTTAATGGAAACACCTTTTGTTTCAAGACATCATCACAATTTACGATAGAAAAACACTGATTTCCTTCTCGATGTCAATGATAGATGCTGAAACGTGAATCAGTTGTATTTTCACTGTCATAAATTTCGGAGACTTTTCATTTCTAAATAAACATTCGTTGTGTTCAAATTATTGTGAATTCTCATAACCTCACTGTATAGGAAGTAAACAAAAGTTTTAACAACGAGAGAATTTTTGATCTTTAGAAAAGTATCTTGGAAGTTGGAAGTGTCAAAGTAGCCACTGATATATTTGATGGTCGTTATTTTGTACTGTTCATGGACTTGGAATGATCGAGTTATATTCCGCGCGAAGTGATATTGACGTCGTGGATTAGCGAATTAAGTCACACTCGTACGCTGGGGAGAGAAGGTGCAGACGAGGGCAAAATGGCGGCTTGATTTTGCGGCCCGTCTGTCGGGTACAAAAGGGAGACGGATTTGCGTCAGCGAAGGATTTCGCACGACGACTGCGTGGACGGGATCCAGAGGGTTAATCCACAATGAGGACGAGGGACAAACGTGCGCGCTCTTGTAAGTGCGATATTTCAATGGCCAGGACACACTAAGGGGTTTTGTGGCCGAACTCACGCTATCTTGACCGCTGCAGGCTTTATTATAAACTTGCCCATCTTCGACCCAGGGTCACAGATATACATATTCTACAGAGACAAACTAAAACAAAGATTAAACTTTCACATAATAGTAATAATAATTTTGCAACATTAAAAACGTAAGAATTGGTTTAACCACTGTTTTGGTCTTATTTGTCGTTTGAAATTGTGGGTTCATTGGACTCGTTAAATTGGCACTGTCAGTTTTGAACATCATAATGACTACTACACTTGTAAACTGGCTGATAACATCTTCGCCTGTTAGAATACATCTCCGGGTTTGAAGTAAACAGGATGATTTTGTAGCTGATGTGAAGTGACAGCTGAGGCCCACGCCTGTGCCCGGAATCAAGCATCTATCGAGATTCGTTTTGTGGAAAGGATTATCTTGATTGGACGGCGCCAAGCCCGGGACGAAGATGGATAAAGAGAATTTCGGCAGAGTAGCACATCTCGGGTTACAATGGGGTCAACGAGAGAAGATTCCGGGAGAGGATAGTGCGCGTTGTGTGCGCTGATTATTAGGAGGAAAACTGCGCGAAAGGTATAGCTGAGGGGATCTGCTCGCTATCAGTTGCAAGGTGTTATCGGGCGCAAGCAGTACTCAACCCCATCTTCGGCAACTCCATCGTGGGAGCGAGAGACGAGAAGGGAGAGAGGCACCGAAGGTGCCGCGCTATCTCGTCGCTACCCTGGAGAGATGGCTATAGAGTGCATCGCGCGATAACGAGCCAAGTTAAACAATATCGAGCTATACAAGGAGCCCGCTTTGGCCGAAGATTAACCACACCGGCCACTATCAAGCTTTCATGCGAACCAATAGCAACCACTCCAGAGCGAGGTTGCGATTGTTTTCTTACGATAATGTTACTTACGAAATTTAACCCCCTTTCTCCCTCCGAATGCCACAAAGCCTAAGATTATACCAGATCCTATCGCTTCGCTGATTCGCAATTGGGCACACAACGCACACACTCGATACGAATGTTGTTCACCTTAGTAATACTAAAACCATCACGACTTTTTTTTTTCTTCCTTTTTACTTTTTTCTTCCGCAAATTTAAAAACTCAAAAGGTTCAACAACTTTGTAATTTTTTTCATTCGTTCAATCATGTTATTTATTCTGCTGAAACTAACTGTACAAAATTATTGTCAATTTAATTATATACAAAGTTAATACAAATGCAAATCAATTAGTAATATATTTGTTCTGATTTATTAAAGTTTTTCCTTATTTATAAAGTTGATCAATATGTTTTCTTAACTATTTTATGCCAATTTTTTATATTAACTTATTATTAAACATATACAAAACATATATAAAAAACAGTAAAGTTTCACAAGAATTTCGAAAGTCGAATGAAAGAAAACAGTGAGCGATCAACACAACACCTGTATTCAATTTGTTGAAAATGGTAGATTGTAATTTGTTCCGAAGGTCTGGCATGAGTTTGTGTTCACGCAAGATGGAATTTGTTGAAGAGCGCCAATCCAAATATTGGGACAGGCTTCGATCGAAATTACGTGGCCACGTACACTCAAACAGAAGATAGCGTGGCAAGACGGTGGTCGTGGACGAGTGATTGATGAGCACGCGAGCTAATGAGGAGCCGAGCTGCAGGACGGGATCACGATAAAGAGGTCCCACCAGCGGCTCGCACACAAGCACATGCAGCTCTATCTGATCCTCCTCCTCCTCCTTGGGCATCTTCTCGGCCGCTTGTTGCTCGCACTCTTCTTCATCATTCCGTCTACACCTTCCGACGTCCTGGCGCTAATCGTCTCTATCGGCAACGATGAAAACGTCCTTGGCAATTTTCACTCGTCATTTTCAGTCTGAATCCAAGTTGCGCCTCTGGAAAGAAACAGAATTTTCGACTGTGGGGATAAACATTTTTGTGCTTCCACCTGATTTGAACGTTTTGCAAGGGCATAAGTACACTGAAAAAAAAAAACTCACTGATATCAAGTATATAATATATTTGAAAAAATTCACTTAAATTAAGTATATTTCACTCGAATCAGGTATATTTTTACTTGTTTTAACTTTTTTGGATTGAATCAATTGAATTTCACTTCAATCAAGTATATATATTCTTAAATATATATGTAAGAATATTTTCTACTTCATTCAAGTTAAATATACTTGATTCAAGGTAGCATTTTTTTCAGTGTATCGAAAACAAATGGAACGCCAGGTATAATAATTATACCACGAAGTCGATCCTAATCGGTCGCCCAGACTTCATTCGGATAACAATTATTCGCCTTTATTAACACTCGATAATTGACTCTCATCTGGCGATCGCGCGGGCCCGATAACGCCGGCCAACTTTTGCAATCGCGGGGATAAATCTGGCTGCGACCAATAAGTGAAATACTGGTTTTATGGAAATTGACAAACATTGTTTACAGCGTCGCTTATAAGAGGCTTGTCCAATAACTTTCGACTTAAAGCGCCCGTGTATCTGTCGACGAATGGACCACGTGTATATACACGCCAAGTTTTATACTGCCGATCCGTGACTCCGCAGCCGGTTATAAATTTTTCTTCCCGCCATCATTCAATTTTGCGCGATTTTTTACGACTAGTCGTAAAAATTATGCCGAGCGCATTATGCATGCGTGTCCGCGGAATTTTATTGTTTCTCTCCTGCGAGCGTTGAAAAGACCAGGCTCATCCCACCTCAGCAAAAAGTTGCGAGTTTAACTATCGAGCAATCATAAGGGCTTATCGGCTTTGGTCCTTTACCCTTGCGCAACTTTATCGCACAATTTTATCGCCAAACTTTCCACTGAGACAGATCAACACAAATTGTTCTGCCCTTTTTAGAAGGATCGCCACTTGAAAAAAATATTCCTTCGATTTTCAACGTTACATTTTCTATTTGAAAAACAACAATCTTTAAAATTTCTTTAATGTTTGTTTCAAATTTTCGTTTTTAAACTGTACAATATAGAATGAAAATATGAAAAATTCCAAATTCAAAATTGAATGTTTGAGTATGTAAAAAAGAGAGGTTTCGAAATAGGTGTTGAGTTTGCAAAATAGGCGAACGTTAGAAGAATTAGACAAACGAATTATCGACCAAACTTTTGTGGCCAGGTCGCGGAGGTGTCGTATTGATCCTTGGGGCTGGTGAGTTAGCGCCGGTTGGAAAACGAAAGACACTTTCTGCGAATTAGGACGATAGTGTGATATTCGAGTGAGGCCGAGGTGACTTATGTCAGCGAGCGAATCAGCGACGGCGAGAAAGAATCTCGAAGCCTTTTAGTCGGAGAGCAGACAACGTATCTCCGTGGCTCCGGGCTGAGAGCGAGGGAGGCTCTCGATAGTAAAGTGTCATATTGAAAACCGTAATTCGTGGTGCCTGCGTACCGTGACCGCTATCTCATCGCGTCACAATAAATACTTATTCCTGGAAGGCGGTCCACTATCTGGGCACCGTAGCTTACTTATGCTGCGCCCTCTCTGCGACCGATACGGCACAACTCATTATTCCCGATAGTTCGATATCTTATGCCTTATGAAGCAGAATACCTTTTACCGCTAGTTTGCTTTCTTTGTTGGATATAAGGGGGGTTCTTTATTTCCACCAGATTGCCATCTGGCGTATCGTAATTTTTCATGAAATCCACACAGCCTTGTTTTTGCATACTTGCATCATTAACGGTTCCGTACAAAGTTCAATCTGGATCATTAAAATTGGGATCAACATTTTTTTCTGCAGACCGGCGAAGAAAGTTATATATTTTTTTACGAGAGTGAAAAAAAAACACGTTTGCAGAAAAATTTGACAGCTGTTAAACGGTACGAAGCGCAGCCGTTGAAAAGTGAGTCAGTTATAAAAGTTTGAAACTGAACTATCAATTCTTGAAACTTGCCGCGGTAATAAAAAAAAGAAACTAATCAAAGAATCGTTTGTTTCAAAGTCATAAATAAATCTTTTTAAAAAAGTTTTCGAGGAAATAGGTTAATGGCAAAGTGTTTTAGTTTATTTACTACAAGCCGAGTACGCAGAGATCCTGTTTGATACCGGAAATTTTGTTTGCTCTTTACATCAAATGAAATTGTATTATCAATGTTTTTTGTTCGGTATATATTTTCTTGTTTCAACCTTTACCGAGTAATTTGTGATAAAAAAACGCATGGTTTTAAAATTGCAAAAACAATTGTCCAAGATGTACGGATTTCAATTGGACAAATAAAAGAGGATGACTCTAAAAGGACGGATCTGTGAAAAAAATGGAAAACAAATCGATAAAGGACTGTGGAACCGAGGATGGAACAAAAAGTCATCGATACACTTGTATGGTTGGCAAGAGCTGTTCATCCATATTCATCGACCATGATTTTGACAATGTTTGCGCGTATACGCGTGAGCCAGACTAGAGGCAACACGACGTCGAGCAGGATGCGGACAAAAAATGCAGCACTTTTGAAACGCACGCATTGATAATTATTCATTCGCTCGAGTTCTCGGGTGGAGATAAAGATCTTCTTCGTGCTGCAGAAGGCAGGCGAGAAGTGTCGTGGCCTGATATGCAATCTGCGCCGGGTATTGGTCGCGTTCGTTTCTGTCTTCGTACGGGCCTTAATGTATGCGTGGCGAGGTCCCGCCGAGCGATAATTCCCCGACGTGGCATCGCCTGAGAGGCGACGTTTCAATGCTTAAATCGCGTCGCGCTACCGGCTGTGAGCTGCCGTGTTGCGGCGGGTGGACCTGAAATTCAAAGTCACCTGACCGTTACCATGAAGTAACGATCGCTGAAGCCCTGATACGCCGTGTACCAATACGCCCTGTACGAGTTCATTTTCTCCAGACGACTATCGACGTACAAAGGACATTTGTATCATTATGTCTTTTTTTTTTCATACAAAGAAATTCCAATCTGAAAAAGTACACTCAATCTTTCATTTTGTTTTTCATAAATTTCTATCTCAGTGCTTGAAAAAAATCTTCAAATGAAAATTTTCATGAATAAAACAATACCTTTCAAAAGTCGAATAATTTTGGTTTCATTTAAAGATTGTCTCCAAATTATTTTTCTTACTGTGGGATCCTACATTACTGAAAAGATTTTTGTTTTAATTTGTTTTTTTTTTTTTCAAATTTCGAACGAGGTTTCGGTTCTTGTGTGTTGTTTTTAAGGTATAGGAAAATAATAATCGATGAAGTTCAAAATGATGAAATTGAGTGTGTGTTTTAAAAATTATGTACAATTAAAATCATGAAGGGAAAATGATAAATGTGATAATTATGAGTCGTTATTCCAGTTACTTATCATTCAAAAGTAACTGAGACATTTTAATTCAGACAAGAAAAAGGACAGCAAGCCTGGCAAGGTGTTCCACTGAACGGGTTCCACATGTAAAAGAAGTTTTAATTTATGCGGAATGTGGATTATTTTGACCGTGTTGGTGGTCATTACATGGTTATTACGCATTTCGCACCTTATTTTCGTATATATTTCACTCACAACATCTCTGATTCTCACTGATAAATATATCATAATGAATATCTTTCCCTGCATCTTTCGAACTTGTGTGCTTTGATTACTGAATCTTTTCTACAAAAAACCGCACAACGAAATATAAAAACGATCGTATTTTTTATTTCGTTTAATTTTTTTTCTTCTAACTTATAATGCTACTTTAGGTAATTTTTTTCTTCGTTTCAC
>JAAMPD010001543.1:0-23151 GCA_025266255.1 Trissolcus basalis | reverse complement strand
TTATCATAGAATTATATCAACAGATTAAAAAATAGATATTGGAAATATTCGTATAAATTACCTGTTCTATTTTTCTGTAAAACAGTTTGGAATTCGTTTTAGAGAGACGTTATGAAACATGAGAAAAAATTGCACCGCTTTTTTTTTCGATTTGGTTTGAATTTTTATAAACATTCGACTTTTGATCCATGAATACTGGCTCTCAGGATTTTACCATATTTTGACGAGTAACTGCTTTAAATTCTGCACGTCGATAGAGTCGTGATTGTGTAATTTAAGATTCAAAAGGATATTTCTGTAGCGATGCAAAAAATTATATTTGAAGAAAGTGTCACTGAATATATATATTTTTCGTTTTTCTGTTACAGGTGAGTTTCTTTTCCGTGGTTATTGGATAATCAAACTGGGTTTGAGTAAGTAACACACACTAGCTATTTCTGCACTGATAAAAATCCATGTAAAATTGCACAACTGGTAAGTGGTAACAAATATAAACCACGGCTAGAAATGATAAAAGAATACTGTATTCAACCTCTAAATGTCAAACCACATAGATTATCAGTGTGCAGTCTGCAAATTTAATGTCTGCAATTTTCGGTATCTTTTGTCTTTGTTTACCTTCGTTATTTACACGTATCAAAAAAGACTGGAAACATCCAGCCATCATATTCACAGGCTGAACTTCCACAAAACAAAAAAAAAGTGACAGATCGAACGTGAAATGTTATTATTTATTCTCTTTAGAATTATATTCTAAATTGTTTTTTAGTTTTTTTTTGTTGAGGTGTATCAGATAAAAAGATATTGAATGTTGAGAAACCATGCAGATCTTTTGGACTTGAATGACGCGCTGATTTGGCATCTATCAGAAAGCAATTTGTCATACCAAAGGCAGTTTGAAGCATCGTCATGATATTACAGGGCTTTTACCGTCTTAATAGAGCAATCAACGCTGTTTTTTGTACATAAGAACAAATTAATTCGTTCAGGGCTCTCCACTCTGTGCAGCTCAGTTAGCTTCTTGAAAGTCCAATTCATTTTCATCGCGTGTATATGGCGCTCTTCGCCAATACATTTGGTCCTCTCATCCCCAGCGGACTTTATTTACATAAATAATGAAATCAGCAAAGAAAAATAGCGAAGTATTAGTGATTTACATTTGTAATTTGGTCGAGGACTCTTTCGGGCGGAGGCAAAGTTGGGACAGCGCGCGGCCACCCTCGACTTGTCCAATTGATTTGTTTAGGGGCTTCCACCGAGTAAATAGAAACGCGCAAGGGGTGCTCGCGACGTCCAGCCAACCGTGGGGCACTCTTAAGGGTTTGTGCTCAAAGAAACGCTCCAATTTCAATGCTTGGTTTGTTCATTCACGTGCAGACTCAAAACAAGAACTTTATACCAAGTTCTCGCGTCCCTCGCCTTATCAAAAATCATGATGGTCCCCCGCGATGTCTTGCAGTTTTTATTTTCACTTCGAGAGGGGACGCGATAAAGCGCCATCTGAATTACTAAGCAATACTTGTTTATGACGTTGTCGACAATATTTTTGGGGTCGTCCTGGAAGAATATTAGCTGTTTGATAAATGCCCGTTCTGGGGCTTATTAAGTTGCCCCTTTTTTTCGCAGATAATAAGAAACTTCTCAAAGGAATGTTGAATATTAAAGTGGACCCCTGTAACAAACGCAGTGACACGCTCCAGTGAATTTATTACGATCCTTTTTTTTTTTGGTCCCTCTTTTGTCGTGCATGTGATGGATTTCTGTCGCTCTTGTCGTTTGTTGGAATTTCGTGTAAATTACGGTTTATTTTTTCGTTTTCCAAGCAAGTGTCATAAATTTTAATGTCCTCGCAGTGTAAATAAAAGGGGGTGCTGTGTAAATAGAAAAATAATTTAATGACTTTGATTTAATCAGATTACTTTTTTTGAAATAAAATTTATGGATGTAATGTATATAAATAGTATTAAAAATATCAAATAGACAGTTGAAAATGGAAAGGTAATAATATGTATATAATTTTGAGGGATGAAAAATGAAACCATAACCACAACCACAATGCAATTTAGATTCATTCCCTTTTATGTAAAACATTTTTCTCGACGTATTCATACAAAAATATCATGTGTAACATGGAACCCGACTCATCGGAATGCTTGATTAATTTTCACATGCACCAGTGAGGTGAATCTATAATATTGTTACATTAAAATGCATGCATTTTTATTTTTTCAATAGTAATTGCAGCCAGCCAAAAAGCAATAAAAATTTCATATTTCTCTCCAGTTCGTATGCAAAGTATGATTATAAATTAATAAAATAACCTTAAGCACGTCATGAACAATTTTCACCATTAATTCTCCTACAGTCCAACTTTTTTCGGTTATAATTTTATCGAACAAATTTTTTAACATTTTGACACGTCAGATGGGATATAAAAATACACCATAAATTATGGAATAACAAATGTAACATTTCCTTAATTTCGTTTCATGAATTTTGAAAAAAAATCGCGACAACGGAGTATAATATTTTTACAATTCTGAGCGCTCTTAACAAATGCCGCATATAAAAAGTGCCATAAAATGTCTCAAAATATGCTCGGCGACTGCAATCAGGCGTTACAAACGGTCCGTTTGAGCAGACCGACGGC
Source organism: Trissolcus basalis (assembly GCA_025266255.1). Taxonomy (NCBI): domain Eukaryota; kingdom Metazoa; phylum Arthropoda; class Insecta; order Hymenoptera; family Scelionidae; genus Trissolcus; species Trissolcus basalis. The sequence goes on along the minus strand of JAAMPD010001543.1, from coordinate 20,501 downwards.
GGTGCTATCAGCTTTATTAGAACGCAGACTTTAGCACCGTCGATCTTATTAACAATGTTCCCAGCAATCGGTTATCAGCCGGAGAAAAATTTGACGCCGCGCGCAATCACGTGTTTTAATATTGATCTGAGAATGCTTTCAAGAACTGCGTACACGATTTTCATTTGCGATAGCGCAGATCGACATTTTATATGACTCGATGAAGGAAGTTAGAGTCCTAATTTGCCGCAGGCTCTTATTTGCATCTTCTCGCAGCGTATCGATGGTTCTCACGACTTTGCATGCTCGGATGCACCCCGACGTATAACTCTTCAATATATTTATGAAACTGCTGTTTTTTGTTAACTCATTTGTTTGTTTGTGTGCGCACGTATCTGTGTGTTATTTTTCATTAATTTAAATCTGCCTGAGCGCACGTCTGATCCGCCATTTTTTTCAACAAATCAAAATTGCATTCCAAAGACGCGAGACTCATCCTCGATGTTACTTTTAATTGCACTCGCACGCGTCTTCTTGCCATTAATTAATTATCATCAAATCGTTGAGATGCAAAGAATTCCTTCAATTTCAAATTTAACAACGAACATTCTAGAAATGCGATGCGTATCTGCGATTTTTAATTGAAAGCATTAGGATTTGGGGGCGAGCGGCAGTGAAACATTATAATAGAATTTTGCGTAGCCGGGTCATTCAAAGTTTTTATCGTCTGATACTTTGCGCACAAGGTGAAAGCCGGAGAAAAGCTTAAGCACCCTGCCGACGGCCAAAAGTTTACGAGCCCGACACTTAACTTGTCTTTCGTTAAAACGGAAAGCACTTTTCACGCCTTTTCTCCTGTAATGGTTATCGAAAACAACTTCTCGCACCAATTTTGAAGTTCGTCTATACGATCACTCTGATTGCCTAGCCACGCGAACCCTCGCGATATATTTCAAACTATACTTTTTCTCGCGGTCACGTATTTCAATAATGTTATACTTTGGTGATTTAAGATGGTCTTGTAAAACTTTCCTATCACTATGGTGCAAATTTTTTTAAAATGAAAAAAAAAAAAAAAAACTCAGTCATAAAAACAAATTGAGAAGAAGTTGAAATTGGTTAAATATCGGTTCTTTATTCGATGTTTGTTTGTTTTGTGAATTTGTAAAGTTTAGTTAATTCACTAAAAAATTCATTTCCCATTCAAAACAATTGTCTTAAATCAAAAACTTTTATTTTTGGCTATCATTCAAGACGGAATTTGTTTTAAACTGAGAATATAAATATCTTGATCGAAGCGGTAAATTTTGAGAGTGTGATGAATACCGTTTGCCGATTATAAATCAAGTGCATATTTTAACGCAAATTTCAAAGTAGGTTAACGATTGTTACCGAAGGGGAATCGATGATGCCAAGGTGCATTGGTTGCACATATTTTTGCGCGAGAAATATGCTTATCCCATCGCATCTTCAATTTCAGATTTATCAACTAAAATTATATCGCGCAGTATCAATAAAGAACCCCCAACGCGCTTTGATATTTGCGTTTGAGTTTATTGATTCAAAATATACCATCGTAACGGTACAAATGAAAACGCACACACATGCACTCGTTCAAACAAGACCGCAAAGCTTCAAAAATTTGAACGAATTATTTACTAAACCAATATCGAATAATCATCCGTGTTTTTACGCTAGTTTAAAGTTTGCAATGCGGTTCGGAACAATTGCAAAGTGCTCGCGTATACACACCGGCAAAAAGCAAAGAAAGATCTCAAAATTTCCGAAAGAAATGTAAATTTCGTTCAACAAATTATTCTCTAATGTACGCTGAGTAATAATATTTACAAAATACTCGTGACTTTGCGGTGGAAATAAGTTGAGCAAACTCGAAAATTTGCAAGCGAATGCTGTAAGCTTGTTCTCTGGCTTCCGCCTCTTTAGTTGATTCTAATGAAATTTATTTCCATAGTGCACCGACTTGTTTTTTTTGTTTTTTGTTTTTTTTTTCAACCAGCAAAAATGCACTAAAATGTTTTTAACAGCAGGAAAACGGTTATCAAGAGCGGCAAAACTGGTTAGTCTTTTAAAAGAGAAATTTCGTTGTGCGCGCGTTTTGTTTGGACGGACAAAAATTGTGCACCGAGACAGTTAAGACACATAATTGAATACAAATTTATTTTCCAACAATGGGCTCGTTCGGACGATACCCTTCTCGAAGCGCACGCTGTTTTTTTACAGCGCATACGTGAGCCACTGCGAAATTCGCCATTAGTTTTGTCTCGGGACGAAGTTTCCGTCGAAGACGTGATTCAATTTCATCATTGTCCAAATCTCGTCACTGATTTGCTTGAACGATAATGAAGTAAAGTTTATGAGCGCCGTTGAATGTTCTATAATTAGATATGGACGATCCCCGAGATTTTATAATCGAATCTCTCGAAAGTATGAATCGCCAAGAGTTTTCTCATCAAATTTTTTCCGATCCTTCGATCTCATAAATATTCGTTCCTTGAAATGAAGTTGGAATTATTTCCACCTTTTTATACGTTCTATCGACGAGGAATTAACGTAAAATGTATATCAATTCAATGTAAAAAGTTGATGATCGACTTTATTACAAGCGACTCCCGGGGCTCGATATCCCCCGGTCTTTAATAGATATAATTTTTCCCAACTCAAACGAGAAGATTAAAAACATAAATCTGAAAAACAAAAAAAGAAAAAAGTTTTCAATGCGGATATTTTTCCCCTCAACAATCTAGTTTTCATTCTCATTAACACCCTCTGTTTAATTTTAAGTTTTTGATTAGCAATTTTTTTCATTACCCAAGCTTTATTATCATTACGCGACCTCGGTCTTTGCATTGCTATCTAATTAATTCATTGAAACTTAATGTTTAACTGAAAAATTGAATCATTAAATTAATTAGAATGGTCGTGTGCCAATTTAACGGAGGCAAAATTTAATCTCGATTTTTTTGATGAAATATATAGGGTCGATATAAGTATGCTAATAACACAAGTTTCAGTGAGCGCCAGGGTTGGATAAATCTACATGAAACGCTAATTGCATTTTATCGCGTGAACTGTAACTTTGAACCCCTGCTCGATTTCGGTTGAACGGTTATTCGCGCATAAACGGTCATCTCGATGTGTGAACTCACGTGGAAAATAATCTGGATGCTTAAGGCGATCTTCATCGATTTCTTTGTCCCTCGTGCGCGCTCCCTCGCTCGTTACATAACCCGAAAACCCTCGAAAGGGTTTCCTAGTATGTCCCCACCGAGCCTCGTCTACAGGTGTGTCCGGCTATTGATATCGACACGCCTGTCAGAATCAAAAACTACCGTACAACTTCCTCATCCGATTGTTCCTCTACAGCTCATTATTTAAACACTAATTTACACGTTCAAGTCGTTCCTCAGAGTGTCCATTGCACGTCCAATTTTTGCTTTTGGAATTAAAATTGACTCACGACACTTTTTGATCTACGTTCACGGATGCTAAACGCAACATTTGAATTGGAGATGGGCTATTTTTGATTTTCACACGCAGCGCACAGTGTGTGCTTGGATTGCCAATCTTCCGAGTTAATATCTATTAATGAAATTCAAAGCAAAGTCTGCTCGATTGATTTATACCGAGACTTTGAATACATTTTCTGTTTTGTAAATATTTGTTCGACGGAAAAGCTGAGGAGCACAATTTTGTTTTTTGTTATTTCTTTTTCCAATTAGGAAATACTGAGAAACATTTTGCTAATAAAATGTCTCGTGCCCGTAATTGTGGAACGTGTATTTTTTTTCTGGAGACCCCCCCAAAAAATCAATTGCAACCCATTAGTATAAATTTTATGGCTAATTTTGTTCGAATGTTAACCAACCCCTGTAATTGTAACTTTACGAGCGCAAAAAGTCCGACAGCAGAGCGAGAAAAAGAAACGAAGCAGACATACGTTCCATCGAACTTGCATTAAAACTTGGCGGTCCATTGAAAGCGGCGCACCGATATACCCATTCATCCCAATAAGTCGGGGAGTCGCAGTTGTCGCGAGTTTCGTCGCCCAACTGTGCCCGGCCATTACCACCGTCTCGTATCAAATTACCGTAATTTATGCCTCTGCACATTATCACCGGCACTATAGTAAACTCCTGAGAATAAAAGATAATACATCGTCTGGGCTGGTTCACCAAATTATAAATGGCAATAATAATAACGTCACTTCGAGCTTACGTGACACGCTCGACGAGATACAGGAAGTAATAAATACGAGTACCCCCCACCCCCTTCCCGCGGCCCTTTTACTTCGTCTACTTGCGGAAACTCGGTCTGTCATCTTTCGTCAGGGATTGTTAGTTTATTCCACATCGAGAGACACAGCGGTGTCTCTCGGACGGATACAAAAAAAATAATGAAAGACAATGCCGGGTCTCCTTATCACGAGACAATAAGTGCCGATTTTTGCTGTTTTCAAGCACCCTTTACGTTTATACGGAAGTATGAAAATCAATGCACTTAACGACCGTCTGATCACTCTCCGAAGACACTACTTATAACTTCTAAGAAATCTCATGAAATAATTAATTAAATCTTGCCATTTTTGTCCTGGTCTTCGTAAAAGTTTCAAACAAGTTTTAATTTGTTACATTTTACATCAATATTGCATGGATATTTTTATAGTTTAAATATATGTTTTCATAACTCATATTTTATTTAACGAAAGTCGTTGATTATTTATTCATCGGGGAATTGTTAATGCAACTGAAATTGATGTTTTGTTTAATACTGAGAAAATCAGGAGAAATTATATATTCAACTAAATATATCAAATATTTATCACATTTTCAATCATTCATTTATTCGATACGAAAATTCAGTGAAGTAAAAGTTTCATTAATAGTCTATAAATCCATCAGTGGAGATTCCGCGAATGCTTTTGATCTGGTATGTCGCGCCGTCTGGTGGCAACACAATTTGTTGGGTCAGGGGTTGTGACCCAGACCGCGCGTTCACGTTCGACGACATCGACTGATTGATATAGCTAGGAAAAACGTCTTGAAAGAAAAGTGCATAGGTCGGAAAATGACGCTTTTTGTCGACAAAACGCGCGTGATCCTGCTACCCCACGGAAAATTTCGTACTCAATCATGCGGTGCGCAGACAATCGATGGACCATTCTTTAAACTCAACCAGGTTTCTGTTATTTGATAAATTGAACTGTGATTTGATTGAAATATCTGACCAATAAGTATCCTCCATAGGAGAAAGGACACCTTAAGTAAAAAAAAACTGCAGAAAAACGTAACAGGCTTCCAACGTCCTTTTTATTCGTCTTTTGTTATTTCATCGATGAAAATGTTGATATCGCTTTTTTCATCTATTTTTATTTTTATTGGCAGAGCAATTTTATGAGAAATTATGTTGTGTATTTACTGAGGTATGTGAATCACATTCGATTTCTTGTTTTTTATTGCACACACGATGCGTTGCGTTCTTCCTTTATAAAATAATCACGACATTATCCCGATAAAATCGCATTTTATCTCGACGCAGTCGCGTTGCGAGGTGGTTGTATTAATACAACCGTTGATAATTAGCTACACAACATTTTCGCGCGCAACCTTTTTATTGCCGTGATTTCGTCACGTCGAGACCGATAAGCAACATGCACAAACGCACAAGATCTCGAGCGTATAGTATCTGAAATTAGTTTGCAGCGTCGCGATCCCTCCGGCTATCATCGTCCTTGGCTCGGCATAACAATCTTTCAATGAAGAAAAGCACTTTCTGACAGAAAAGGGAGCAAAAGACAAAGTTTGTTTTGCAGTGCTCACATTCATATCCGCCAAGATCTCGATTACTCGCGACGACATTGCTGTCTTTTTCACTCGCATCGTGAATCTCAATTGCGCCATTTTTCGCAGCACTTAAAACAGTCGAACGACAGTCACACCGACTGCTTCACTCGCGGCTATTAGAAAATTCGATCGCGGTTTCATACATTTATCGTTCACCTGATTTTTTACCCTATTTTTTTTTTTTTTTTAATCGTTTTCGTTTGTCCCCGTCTCAAACGCGCTTTATTGTTGTTTTTTTTATCGTAACTCCAGGCAATCTGTTCTTTCATTTCCATGTGACGGAAAGACAGAGAGAATTATACCGGCATGTGATGTCGATAAAAAATAATCTATTGATCTATCTGTCCCTCTCGTATTGGAACTGCACCGGTACGAAACTGCACTCAATTTTTGTGATACGCGCCGAAGAAAACGAACAAGTGGAATATATAACTCGTCGAAGTGCAACAAAAAAGAATGATTAAATTTTAGATTTACAGTTTCAGTGCAGTAAATTTGAGCTACGTTGTATACACGGCTTTCAGAAAACTTGGAAAATACATTCTCAACTATAATCACCAATCACGTTCAGTTCAAAACATTTCAATAAGTCAAATTTTTTTTTATTAAAAAAAAAAGTAGTTACTTGTACATGGTATCTGATAAATAATTATTATAGATCAAAAGAACTTGTTTGATGAAACGTAAACGAACATATATTGTCGAAATACTGTATCGTCAACAATTTTATGAGTTTGCTATTTTTGGGGTTGGGAAATGATGATTCTGCATGTGACTGTAATCAAGCGTAGGTATTTGCCTGGTAGTTAACTATATGGCCAATGGGCTACACTTTTTGCAAACGTTATTTTTGCATGGATAATGGTGGGAATATACAAGTAAGGCCGATGCTGTTTCTAACTTTATCACTGCAGCGTTGTAAACAAATGGCAGTCACGAGTTATTCGCTTTCACGGGTAATCGATTTTTTATTATTCAAATGTACCGTAATGCAAATTAATTTCTTTCACCGCCGAGTATCTTTGAGACAACAAATTTACGGCTGTGTTCGCTCTGGAATTGAAAAAAAAACACGCTCAAGTGTTGTAGACTGCGTATACTGCGTATACAAAATATCCAATAATTTGTACGACACGCACGCCCCCTTGCAACCGGCTTTTGAAATAATTTCGTCCGTATGATAATTGAAAGTAGAAATACGCATAAGACTGTCTATCGTGTGACGCTTCATCTAATTTAATTTGTGCCGCGTACAGTTAAACGTACGTATATACATTTAAGTACTACTTTGTGGTCAGAAATGCTGTGCGGACTTTGCCGACAAAGGACACTAATTTCCTCTTAACGCACCAGCGACATTAAATTCAATACGAATGTGATTGGTCGTCTCTCATTCCAAGCGATGATGCGCACCCCGTGCTTGAAAACCCAACTAGTTCCAAATTGATATAAATTGCTGATCAAAATATTCGATAAAGTTAAGTTCGATAAATCGTGCCGATGAAAAGTGAACACGTACGCCCATCCACGTATCGTTTTCGTGATATTTTATCACTTTGATTACATTTTCCTCAATCAGCAAAGTTTACCGTGCAACTCACGTCCCGAATTATGATGTTTAGAAGAGAAATCTGAAGGAATATGCAGTTTTATTATGAACTTTGGAAACTTTGCAGGAAAAAAAGTAAACTGTGACAGAGTTTGCAAAAAAGGGATGATAAATGAAATTTGATAAGGATTTTCCTTTTTCATCTAGAAAACTGCCGGCTCCGGATACTGGATAAATGATGATATGACATAATTGAGCGGATGTTTATTTTTGTTTTCTTTCTTTAACATAAAATCGTGTATGACGTAAGAGTATTTTTTTATTTCAAATTGTATGGATGGAGCTTCCTTTTTAATCTACGACACATTCTTGACCCGAAAGAATTTGTTTCCTGTTATGATCGTACTTTTAGTTTTAGTCTTTAATCCAATAGACTTCAAGTATTAAAAGTCACGACCATTTCTGTGGGTAAGATTCTCTCAGATTCCTATCAAAGTTTCGTGAAATTCGCTGGAGCAATACAAATCACATAATATTCGATGAAAATTCCACTCCACGAAAACTATTTCTCTACTGGTTTAATCATCTAATTTTGTTTTACCTTCAATTAAGGAAATACTTTTGACTTCCGTGTTATTCTTTTTGTTTGTTTTTTTCTTTCCATTAAAAAGTGTGGGTTAGTCTTTTATTCTTGAACGATACCGGGAATAACTGATGCGAAGATTAAAGTGTATATATACGTAGCTTTTGTACATCGAAAAACGAAAAAAATCTTTCAATTTTGTCGTATTACACATTCCAAATACAAAAAATATGAAAAAAAAAGTAAATTAAAAAGATGAATAATGTGCAATTCATATTACGATTCTTTTCATTCGAAATTACCGCATGAATAAAAGCATAAATGCTGTTTTGCATTATAGTAGAAAGAAGTTCATTATAAACGTATATACATAGAACGAAAAAAGCGGGAGTACATCTGTATAATTTGTATGATGAATAGTAAGGAATTATTGAATGAATGTGAATTATGTAAATCGTAGATAATTTTCTGACAAAACTATATCATGGGCGTTAAGTTTGCAAATAGAATTTTTTGTCAAATACAGGCTTTAAAAAGGTAATAATCATGGTATTTACTTGTTCGAATTAAATTCTTTCAATGTTCGTATAGTAATTTCGCGTGCAACTACTGAGTTATCTCAAACTGTTTGTGCAATTTAAAAGTTATAAAAGCGTCTTGCATCGCACGTTACACGTTTTCATGCATCCTTTATTTGTCGACTTCAATCAGAAAGATCGCGCAAAAAAAATTCATAGTAAATTTCTATAAACCCCCTTTTTATACGCCGAAACTTTTTTCATCGTGTAATGAAAGTTTTGATACCGCCTAACAGACTGCACACATTTTGAAATAGTTGTACATTAAGATGTTATGAGGAACATTTAGAGACAGTAACGTTGAATTTATGCGCGCGACTAAAATTTAATTATGTTTCCATTAAACATTTTAAATTCCACCAAGTAACGAATTTGACGAGTTATTACGTTAGATATTTAGTTCGAACACTAAAATTATATACTCAACATGTTTAATGGATGTAATTAATGTGCGTGCCTTATGCGCCAAATGGTGATATTTGTTTTATAACTATAACACCGCGTATGGCAGCTGTTGTTTTTGTTTTTGGTTTTATTTATTTTAATAAAAATTTAATACATAACATTGAAAGTTTACGTCAATATGGTTTAAAATAGACCAATCAAGTAAGGTACAAAAGCTGAGAGACAAAGTGGGCCAGGAGAGGGGATAGGTTAGTTAGATATCAGCATTACCAAGTGGGAAGCACGAGGAACAGATTGCTTGTTGTTTCCAAGTTAAGCCCCATTGCGCACGTTCGAGTCACGATTTGCTGGGTGGGGAAATGACTAGGACCTTGCCTATCTCCTTCATTACTGTACAACCGTCTTCGTCCAACCAAGAGACTAGCGCTTTTCTTATCCGGATACGATTGAAGTTGAGGTGTTGAATTTCTGCTCTGTAATCCCTGCAGATCCCGCGCCTGCCTCAGCCCCATCCCTCATTCGTCTCGTTTCAACTGCGAGAAATGTAACCTTTGCTATGACTTGTGAAATTCTACCCTCCTTGCACTGCCTCGTGTATCTTTCGAACGTTTTCAGAATCCAGGGAATTCGTTAATGAGGCTTTCGATGTTCTTTCGAAGCTCGGCAGCTTTTTGGACGAGTTTCGAAAACGCCTCGGGACTTTATCTGCACAACGAATGAAGAAGAACAAATTATGCTGCATTATAATTGTTCACGCGAGAAAAGCCTCTCGACAGGAGTAGGATAACAAATTCACCTCCAGTGTAATATGAGTCATTATGACATTTCTTAGTGCAACAGACACGAGCATTTCCTTGTTTATCACGTGACACATAATAATGTTCGACCAGGTAGCAACTACAAATTAAACCTATCTCAATCTTCGGTTAACAGCGACTCTATTCTGAATGTAATTATAATTCTCATCTTGTTGTTGTTGCTGCTTATTTTGATATAAAAATTTATCAGATTCATTTTTTAATTGCAATTTCAGATTGCAGATTGTTATAATGTTTAATCCAACATTATCAGTAGAATCTCAAAATCAATAGTTTGCCTGGTCAGAAGATTGTCTAATTGTATAAGCTGATTCGTACATGTTGTGTGTCCTGATGAAAATCGATTGCTGCCAAAAACAACTCGCATTATCAACCGCTTCAGGTCAGTTGGTTAAACCAGGTCGAGTCCCAACCTTATTTGACCTCTTCCAACAAGTTACGCCCCGATTGATGTCCAGCTCGTTGCACGAGTGAACGCGCGACAAATGTGGGGTTATGATACTCAGCGGGACAGCGAAGGTACATCAACTGAAAATTGGGTGATGGAGAATTTATGGAATTGGGGTTCTTCGACCGGATAAGACAAATAGGGATTGTTTTACTAGCTATGGAAATTCGGAGCCGATGTAAATCAAATGTCAGCCGGTTGTTCTCTCTGCTTTTTGGCTGGCAAATAAAATTGGATTAAGGTGACAACAAATCCTGTGCACCTTGCAAAACGATACATCGCTGAATTAGCCAAGCACTATATCTGCTACATTTATTGGCGGAGTTAGACAATCTGTTGCTTTAATTGAACTGTTTAAAGTAATTATATAAAGTCGTCTAGCCTGAATGCAAATCCAGCGTGATGAGTTGACGCTCGCCTAAATATTTGTCCGATATTAAAATTGCCAATAACCATCGGAGAGAGGATTGCTTTCAAATTGTATATTTTCCTCTTATTATTATTCGATGAAATTCATGGTTCATTGAACTTTCCTAATTGAATTATCTTCCTAAAAATATAACAGTAACTTAATTAGCAATTCAATTAATTGAAATGTAGGTCAGTCAATCGTATGTTGTCTATTGATGAATTTTGGATCACTGATTCGATCAATCAGTTAGCATCCGTGAATCCTTACTTTTCATGTTATAATAATAGTAATTATTATAAAAAATATCACCTGACAAACGTCAAGAATTAAGTCAATTTACGACTGAAAAACAATTTTCTCTTAAATTTCAAGATAAACTAATTTTTATTGACAATTTAAATTTTTCAATATTTGAAAAAAGATGCACCGGATTTTTCGTATGTTGAAGTTTCGTATTTCAACTGTGGTGTTCGAGTCTCATAAATCTTCTCATACGTTTTTTGATTTTTCAGATGCAAATTTACTTAACAGTTAGCTCGACAGTTAACGGCTGGTTTATGAAAGGGATATACTGAGAGATAACAAATTAGTTAACGTCATTAAAATTTGTTCCACTTGTATATTTATCACAATGAACTATAATAACAATAATAAGACGCATTGAAACAAAATATATAATTTTTTTTTCCTTGAACGATAGCAAATACCGAGGAGGGACAAAAATCATTTAACTTTCCTGGAATTTGTTACAGTTGTATATTTATTACAACTAATACAACTAACTAAAATAAAAATGATACTGGAATGGAATAAAACATGTATCTTTTTTCCAATTATGAATTTATTTACAATTTCCAATAACTCTTTGTATTCGTGGATTTTGTGTTGTTGGCTCTATTTCTGACTCGATTCTCATTAGCTGTTCTCAGTTCGTCGCTCAGACTTAAAAGAAGTAATAAATATTCTTCAAGAGTACGACATAGTAGTACAGATAAGTCAACATTGCAGTACGAAACATTTGCAGCGCGGATATTTTTTTCCCTCGATATTGACAAAGTTCAACGATACTTCTCAACTTTTCTGCTTAAGCCCAATAATCCGGTAATTTTAACACATCTAAAAAGACATAACTCGAACGAGCATTTACCAGCGGAACACACACGTCGCGAATAATTCCATTGTGTGATGCGAAATGCAATAATAACGTCAGGGCGAGATGTTTCGAAAACGCACGCCCGATAATTGTTTCGTGTGGCGAATGCAGCGCGACGATTGTTGCACTCGCGTAAACATATATCACACACTCGTATTTCACGTCAGCCGTCATACTTCGGTCCAAAAATATTGTTCCATTTCCCTTTAGAGGACATGCACTTTACCATTTTTTTGCAAAGCAAATTACTGTCCCGGGATTTTCTTCCCCCGAGACACAATGTAACATGACGTCTTCGCTATTCCAGCATTTACATCATGCGGATTGAGTTATTTCCCTTTTCTCCGCTGCTTCACGAAATGCATCGAGTTATAAATTAGGTCGCCGGCAAAAACGCACTGCGGACCTTTTAAAAAGCTTTCATTATTAAGTCAGTTTTATTTGATCGATATTGCGTTCGAATAATTGACTCGGCAAAAAAACCAAGTTCATTAGCCGATTAACCAACGCCACCGGGGTGGGGTGGGGTGGGGGAAGGTTTCCTTTTCAGGCCATTTGACATATAAGTGCTTCCGCTTAGCGGAACTACTGTCGAGTGCCTCGCAAATCGCTCACTAGTTTACTTTCTCGTAAAGAGCGTACAAATTAAGCGATTCAGTGTATTATTATTAATTACTTGGTTTAATTTTTCTTTTTCTCTTCTCTATTCAACCGCGAGAATAAAAAGCCAAGCGTATAAATAGAGAAATGACTAAAAAAAAGTCGTTGATCGCAGGATATTTACTCTGAACATAATAGTTGACCGCAACTATGTGCAGGCTTTCATGATTCTCACATTTAAACGAATGACATTTGATTTATATCGGGAAGTTACGGTGGCCATTAATACCCATAATTATATTGTAAAGTTGTTGACCTAGATTGTAATTGCCGATGTTCAACGTCAAATGTACTACGCGGACAATGTTATTAATGGTTTCGTAGTGTGAATGTTGAACTACATCAGAACTAACTTTTTGATTCAACATTTGTTAACGCACTCTCTCTTCCTGTTTTGTTTATCGCCATCTCGCTAAATATTGTCGAACGTCAATTACCCGTGGAACGTTCCATGTCTTATCATTATCTGCTTTGTGCTTTCTTAGCTTGCATATAATAACAATCGATAGTTTGAGAAGATGCGGGGGATTCTTCGGAGATCGATCCCCAAGAGTATCAGCGTCAGACATATTTCGTGTCTCCAACGTCGAGTGGAAATAGTCCTGCTTTAAAATTAACCCCTCGAAATATAATTCGATACTCAAAGCGGTGCAAAATGTTGTATTACTCATTCATACGCTCCTCGCTTAAAATACCAAAAGTCAATATGCAACGTTGAATCGTTGTTAATAACCAGAACCGCCAACAATTGCCCTCAATAAAAGAAATAATAAATTTTCTGAACAAAAACATATGCGTTCGACGTAGAATCGCATTGATCCAATGCAAATTTACTATATTCGGAGAAGAGATTTCGTTGGATATACCGTTCCCAAGTAGGGATGCAATTTTTCTCGTTGCACACACTAATAACGACGAGGCAAGTGCGGAGATTGGTAAACGAAACAGTAGGATCGGCCATTTTCCAAATCTCCCGGCCGTCAAAAAGAAATACGATCGGACTCTCGCGGGGAAATATATATTGTCACCCTCGTCGCGCTTAAACGACGCCTGGCATTAATCCTGTGCATTTGTCGGCGGGTTTATCCGGGTGGCCAGGAGTCGGTGGATCGTGTCCGTCATTCAGGGGAGCCCAAGTTTAGTCGGTAAAGAGAGACACGGGAATCCGTTTCGCGGGAGATTAGATTTCTTTTCATCGACCCGGGGGATGAAGCAGCTTGACAAGTGTGCGTGGGTTCACGTGTGTGAGCATCGGGGCGAGGGTGGCGGACCGTCTTGGTCCCTTGAGAGGCCACGTGAGAGCGAGAGTCATCCATCCACCCCTTGATTTAAGCAACGCTCGGGATGCCGGGAGCGCGCACGCAAGGAGATACGTGGGGGTGGTTGACTCGACTTTTACCGCCGTTAATGTCCCTTACTGTACATCGACTCGAGCACACTCGAAGGTCCGCCCACGTGTGTACCGTACACGGAGCAACTGAGAGGGTAGAACGAAACAGCGGAGAAGGTCGAGGAGAAAGTGAGGGCGAGAGGGGCCCCCCGATCAGCCCCGGCAAAACTCGTCCCTGGGCCACCACCCTGACTACAGCCCCCGCGGCCTGCCCCGGCTTTCCTTGCTTCGTTCCCATGCGAATCAATAGTGCGTAGTCACGGCGCCGCGTCTCGCGCGAGTCGGCAATGGGGCGCGCGGGGCATTGGGGCGGCGAGGAGTGGCCGCCGCCGTCACGACGACACCCGATGACGCCCGAACGCGACGTTCACCGATCGACGAACTCCGTCTCGGCAACGTTAACTGCTTTCCTTTTTTGGGGGCGGCTGCATCAGGACCGGGAGAGGCACGAGCAGCGCCGTTAAGGCACCAGCAAAAGCGAAAGGGATGCGAGCAAGACAAAACCAATCCGAGCCAGGTTAATCCGAGGCGGACCGAGTGTAAACGTATGCATGAAATTGGCGCAGCCAGCGGTAGGCCGACTGGGACAATGTTATGAACTTTGTCTACTAAATTACTGCTTCGTTGGCGCTAGATATTCTGCCTCGTTTGTTCATTATTGTTGTTATTATTATTGATATTGATATGTACGTCATTATTTGGCGACAGCTTTCAGCTGGAAACCGAGATAGCAAACTTACACGTTGGTCGCTCCACTCACCCAACTCGAGACTCAGTTTATTAAAATGGATATTGGCACAAACTGTTTGGAGAGGTTTCGGAAATTTTCACAAAGTGATTCCATTCAATCCTGCGATTTTTTTTTTTTTCAATTTTCCTCCTACAACCGTACAATACAAGATTAGATCGGAATTTTTGTTGAATAACTTTTTTCAATATTCATGTTTTTCTTATTAACTTCCATTCCGCTTATAATATTTTGTATTTTTTACTTTGATGGATATTTTGTTTTTGTTTTTTTTCTCTTTTGTTTATACCAGATTTGATGCTAAATAATTTTTTTGTACGTGAATACACAGGGACATTTAACTGTAAACATTTCAACTAGACTGGGTTTGATCATTGATCTTCTACGGTAGTTTTGTGAACTGAAAAGTTCCATCTCAATCTCGTTTGAGAATTTTTGTGTCACACATACAAGAAATCTTCTCCTTTGATAAAATCTTAGACTTCTAACTAAGCTATAGGGTTTTTGTTTAGTTTAGTGCGACCTTATAGAGGAGAATACATCTGTTGTCATCAGCCGTAACATAAATACCACTTTAACAGTGTAATACTGTGTAATGTGTTCGCAAAATGAAGCAAATTTCCACAAGCACAATTGCTCAGGTGGATTTTCGCAAACAAATAAAGAAAATATCGAACCAAAAACACACAACATATCGCTCAAGTAGTGCTACAAAGCTCGAGTAATTTCTTAAACCGCGCGTTGAGATTTCAAGATAACAAATTTTCACATTTGTTCATTTACTTAACAAAAAAAAAAAAAAAAAAAAAAGGAAATTTTTTTACATATATCATTGAAACCAAAATTTGAACTTGAATTTTAAGCCAATTTCATATTTAAAATAAATTCACTTATAAGAACATAAACTGCATACAAAAAAATTTGACAAAAAAAAAAAGAGACAGTATAAACATTAATTTTTTATACGTTTGGCAACGTACAGAGATTGTAGAGTTTCAATGGAAAGTTAGAAAAAAGGGATGTCATTCAGAGAAAATACATGTTATAAATGAATTCTTTTAGTAATAGTTAAATTTGTAAAATCCCTCTGTTGCATAACTGAAAGGAAATCGAGTTAATAACTCGAATTGTATTTAACGCTTATTGTCTAAAGTGCTTTATTGTTTAAAAGGTAAAAAAAACAACAAACAACTGTTGTTGCAGCAAATGTTAAAAATTTTTTTTTATAAAAAGCTTTTTTACCAACAGAAATATGTTCTGGCTATTATTTATTTAAAAGCTTTGTCGAACCGAACGTTTATCCGTGTGCCTGTGTCTAAAACAAGAAATCTGTGCAAGTATTTGATCAAATTTGAGCATTTATCTGAGCAAAGAGTTTCGAACGGTCAAAAGCCCAATTTACGGTGTAGCCAAGTTAGCAAATGTTTGGATATAAAACGAGGCCACCAAGGGAGACAGCTTAAAACACACATCGGACGCTCTTAAATGTGGCCGCGGAAATAGCGACTGCGCGGTACCGCGCTGACCGAAAGGGCGTGAGGAGAGGACCAATTATGGTGTCTGAAAAGATGACAGAACCCTCTTTTACATTGGTTCATCTTGCAAATGTAGCTCCGTTAAGACGCGCCATTGATATAATCGTAGGGGATGATGAAAGCAGACTGAAACGGATAGTCGCGAAGAGCTTTTGTTTTAATAACGTCTGGCACACTGCCCTGCTAATACACCCCTGGACTTGCATTGTTATCCCAGCAGCAAGTGGTTTTCACCAGACATGCCTGCGAATCTAGGACAACCAGACGCTACAAAAGTTGCTTCGTTTTTTACGTCAAAAATCCGAAACAAAATTCAGATAATGCTTGTTAACAAATTTGTATAACATTTATTACAAAAGTGTCTGTTACTTTTGTTCACAAAGAAAATTGTTTTAATGACATTTTTTCATTCGTTGAAAATACTAAGGAATTTTGTAAAAAAAATTCAAATATAGAAATAGCTAGTGAAAAATGACATTAATACTTGTATACATGTTATCGATTGCAAATAATTAACGTATGGTTTTTTATTTTGTTACAGGTGAGTTATCGCAGATCATAAGATGAGTGTAAGATGAGTATGAGATAAGAGTTGGAAGTGGTGAGTCTTTATAGAGCATACAACAATGGTTCAGGATAATCTTTAAATATTGCCTCCTCAGTAAAACTTTGGGTATGATGACAATCAGCTAGAAACATAAAATACAATACCACAGCGAAAACTTTATTAATAAATGGTTAACAGACAAAAGTTTATGAATAATATTTATCTTGCATTTTACAATACATTCATGTATACATAGATAGATATATGCATATATACATATCCGATAATTAATTTTCTGTGAAGTGAAAATGTGAAAAGCATGAAGATATATGCATTAATAATTTAATTCAATGACAGAACACATATTGATGATTCACCATATTTGTTGACGAAAATTATATTAAACAAAATTTATATTTGGTTGAAAATGCAAATTTTTGTTTGGATAAAGCACAATCGGTGTTTGTCGGACCAATAGTAAACATACAATTTTGACAAAACATATTATGTGAATAATCAATATGATGTAATAGGGAGTATAGCATTGTAGTAATTCATATTGATTTAATTATTCAAACATGAACATGTAGTTTTATAAAAGTGAAGTCGAGTCGCATGTGTCCAGGTAGTTGTTTGGGTAATAATCATGTAGAAACATGCATGTGCACGATAGTGCACCTGCATACATTTCCAGGAGCTGATTCGACGTCAGAATATTATCTTAATAGTGTCTTGAATACTTTTCTGGACCGTCGTCATGCATGGAACGACTATGTCGAAGAATGCGATAAAGAGACTTTGCAAATTCAACGTTGAGGTCTGGAAGACTTTGTGGATTTAAAATATATCGCGTTTCAGTAATACATCTTGTTCGTCTTTCAACTTTGATGTTATATCAACTTACTTTGCTGTGCAAAACCATGAACTATATCGACACTTCAAGTACAATCTTGTCTTAGAACATTGATCGAGTAATTACAACGTTCGATTCATTCAGAACGAATTAAACTTCATTCAGTCATTTTTAAAAATATACTTATGGACGGCTTGAAATTCGATAAAATTATCTAGTTCCACTGGTAAAATAAAGTTTTTCATTTTTACTAAACGAATTTGTCAGCTTCATAATTTGAGTCAAAATGTTGCGATAATCAATGAATCGAATTCACAGTGCTATTTAGATTCTCATAACAAGCAAAAGTTCCTAAATTATGACTATTGAATTAGAACTAATTAAATTATCATAGACAGGTTGCGGAAAGAAAATCTTTTCAATATTGATTTAAATTATGAATATCGACCGTTATAAATCGGAAAAAATGTCAATAAAAGCTTACAATGAAAAATAGTTATTGGAATCTAAAATCGCGTATGATTGAAAGCATTAAAATAAACAAATCTGCGTTGAATCGGATTCAATGTTAATCCAGAAAAGGAAAAAATATTGGAAATCAGAATGTGTTTTTACTGCATATTATAATTTAAAATGACGGAATTAACGAAATGAAATAACAAACATTCACAACAAAAAGCGATATTTCATTTTAAAACGTTTTCATTTCCAATTTATTTTATTTTAACAACGACAAAAATACGCTTTAAAAATGGAAACAGAACGCTTTACATTTTACATAGTGTTATTATTATAAAATGTATTTCAAACTACTTACAGAACAAAACTTTTCATACCAAGCGAATTTCTTTGTCGGGCTGTAAATCACTGGAGTAATGTTTTTGATTTACGAAATCTTGACCTAGAATACGAAACATGATCATAAATGAAATAACAATGATCCAGACTTTCAATGATGGATACAAAGCAGAATAAGTGTTTTCGTTTGAAAGAAAATATCGCAATAATTTTAGATTCTTTTTCGTGTGAAAACATTTTACGAGGCATCGTTGATCGTTAGTCAATTTTGTTATCCGCGTTACCTTAAGATGTTCGAATTAAAGGCTGCAGCAAAAATGCGCATCCTTGTTTCCTTTCGTTATATTCTAATAACGTTTGGCACGATGCCGAGCGTATCGCTGGACTCATCTTCGTCATGCTGATTTAAAAGGCTTACTACACTGCAGGATCGCGAAACCGGGAGATCCTGTTCAAGTTAAAACACTTGTGCAAGCAATGAATTAAGGACCTTAGTCATGAAATCTTTGTCCATCAATTCAAACTTTTTCATCGGTTGTCTACAGCGTGTTTTATCTGCAATACAAATTGAACCATAAAGTATAGATGATCATTTATTTATCAATGTTGAAATTAATAGACTATAATGAAATCTGAACAAAACATTTACGAAAACATCAAAGAACATTTAAAAATGTATCATGAAAAAAAAAAAGGATCAAATTGCATTTATGAAGAAACAATTTTTAACTCTGATGAAACAAATTGGAAACATTTAAATATTGACATTATTATTTTTTTTATTTTTCAATTTTTTTCATTTCTGCGTGAATCAATTAATTTGACAATCTAATGAATCTCTGCCGATCCATATAATACGTAAATAAAAGCATGTCAAATCTATTTGCGCAATAAAGTCACCTGCCGCACGTTTAATCGATTGCCTATAAAATGAAAAAAGTATATAAAAGAGAAAAAAAGACCGTCAAAATATCCATGCGAATTGGTAAATATGTGTTCGAATGTTCTACAATCATAATGTGGGAATGCTCGTTCGATATGAGCAGATTGCAATGGAGTTGAAGAGGATTGCATGTATTTCGGATGTATTTTGTGTAAATTGACATAACGCATGATGAGAGACGGACAACGAGATGAGAAAGAAAGAAAGCGCGAGCATTCACCGAATAGTTGAATTTCGAATCGACAATCAAAGTAGACGTTCGTTGGCTCGTCAAAATATTGGAAAATTTCATCATGCTGTAAGCCCGAGGGCTCGATTCTGATGTAAATCCAACAATTAAATGGCGCTACTATCGAAATTCGATTCAACAGCTCCACATTTGACAAGCACTATATTAGCCAAGGATAATTAAAAAGAAAGTTAAAGGATTCGGATATTTTCATGCAAACTAAAAGCGTACTACAAAACGCACACTGTTTTTAGTTAAATGGAAAGTAAACAGTCAGCGAGCCATGAATAATTTTCCAAATTTTCACGATGCATTGATTGCATTCAAAGAAAATGCGGTTTTTTGATTAATCACACAACTTGAAGTTTAGTTTAGTTTGCAACCATCAAAGCGCATTGTAGATATATTAGTTGGGAAATTTCACTTGATGGACAACGTTTTTCTATGCTTTACATTCATCGATTTGTGAGGTATCAAAAACACCACATTTCCATATAATATGTAATATGAAAAGGTATAAATTCGAATGTCATGCAATATAAAAAAAATTTAATTAAATATCTTTTAGCAGTTTGGTATTTAGTATAAATTTCTATTACTGTCTTTCATACAGACTAAATTATTGAGTTTGATAGCACAGAACCACTTCATATTGTGTCTATGAATACTGAAAAAAAATCAATCTATCCGTCGCAACCACAAGTTTGTCGACCGTCTGCCTCGAATGGACAGATGCGTCACTTAAATTGGATTAGTCAAAAGATAGTAGTAGGGAACGAGGATTCTTCCAATCTATATATGCTACATCCTTGTTTGTGCCTTAGGCATAGCTGTCACTCGACGAATTTTCATGCGGATAAGTGTAGCATAATTTATTGAATTTCGCGCGTCGAATCAGACTTTTATTTATGTTAATCATCACCATCGTAAGGACATACACTGAGAAAAAAACTAATAAAAATTACCGTTAAATTCGGTAAATCAAAGTAATAACAGAACAACCTAAAAAATT
>JAAMPD010001542.1:0-23154 GCA_025266255.1 Trissolcus basalis | reverse complement strand
GAGAATATTTAGTCCAGGAATTGATATTTTAATTTCATCCTAATGTGTGGAGAAAAGTAGGACCGCGCAGGGAAGCCTCATTCTTTTACCTTTGCAAGGTAATTTTGTTACGGGAATAGGGTAATAATTTTGATTTTGAAGCCTTACTTTCAATGATATCAGAAATTTTTTGTAGAGAGAAAAGATTCAGTCCAGTAATTGATTCAAACATAAACAAATATTTGAATCCTTTCTTCTAATGATATCAGAAGTTTTTATGGAAAAAAGTCAAAGAGAATATTTAGTCCAGGAATTGATATTTCAATTTCATCTTAATGTGTGGAGAAAAGTTGGACCGCGCAGGGAAGTCTCATTCCTTTACCTTTCCAAGGTAATTTTGTTACGGGAATAGGGTAATAATTTTGATTTTGAAGCCTTACTTTCAATGATATCAGAAGTTTCGTAGAGAAAAGATTAAGTCCAGTAATTGATTCAAACATGAACAAATATTTGAACCCTTTCTTCAAATGATATTAGAAGTATTTGTAGCGAAACGATTCAGTTGGATAATTGCATGTATGTATCTTAATTTTATCATAATCCGTGGGAAAACATGGGAACGTTCAGGGAAGCTTCATTTTTATACCTTTGCAAGGTAATCTTGTTACGACACGAGAGTGATGAAAAGTTCTTCGAAAGAATTTTTCGTAAATATATGAAAAAATATGTAAAGAATCATAGTCATATTAAGCATTTCTTTTAAATCAGAAGTTTTTGTAGAGAAAAGATTCAGATGAATAATTGTATTTTAATTCCATCACAATACGTAGGAAAACATGGGACCACGCAGGGAAACCTTATTTTTTTTTACCTTTGCAAGGTAACTTTGTGACCACGAATAAATGAAAATACATAATTAAGTCCTCCGAATAAATTGAAACAGAAATATTAATATTTTTGTAACATAATTTTGCAACATTATTCTCCTTCTCACTTTTACAGACTTAGGACTGTCCGCTATAATATAACGGGTGTGATTAAAAATAATGTTGTCAGTAATAGCATTAGTAGATCGTTCTGTCAATGAATAAGATGAAAGGTCTTATACCTAAACCTGATACTTCTTAAACTGTATCCATCTTTCAGAGGAGTTAACCTTTTATTTTCTTTGTGTATTGAAATAGGAGAAATTGAAAAGGCCCACACAGTGATTACTGTTCCTCATCTGCAGTCAAATATTGGAATTGATTTGTTAAAAGAACTGCAAAGTGAGATAGACCTTGACATAAATGTCATAGAATTACATCAAGGACAAAAAAGTACAACAGTTAGTCCAAGATATAATCCAGAAGAAGATGAGAAGAGGGCAATTAACCTCATGAATGAACTCGAAGAAACATATGAGTTGACAGAAGAACAGTTAGATGAAAAATTGAAAACATTGCATATGCTTAACGAGATAGAATAAGAACTCTTCGAAAAACTTATGGAAATATCGAGAGGTTTTCAGAAAAAGGCCTAGACTGATAAAGGACTATTAATACAAGATTAAAATAAATGAATAATAAACCAAAGGTCATTTGGACTTATTATGTGCCAAAGCAATACAGAGACAGAGTTGACCGAGAAATAGAAAAAATGCTAGAGCTCGGTATCATAAGAAGTTTAAGAAGTCCTTATCTAAATCCTCTGGTAGTAGTAATAAAGAACAATGGAAATATCAGACTCTGCTTGGATGCGAGAAATTTAACCTTCCGTTGGTCGCGCCAAATTTTTAACGTCAATGGTCGCGTGGTGTACTGAGTACACCAGATGGTTCTCTTGCAGTAAAGTACTTATTATCCAAATTTTATAGTGAGGAAAGCTAGTCTGAACAATAAAATTAATGTTTCTATCGTAATAAATTTTTTATTCATGATAAATATTGAATAAAATATGAAAATTCAAAGAAATGTGTTATACACTCAGGACTCAGTTTAATTCGAGTCATAATCAGACAACTCGTTGGTCAAACAGATTTCGCATTTAGTTTTAATAACGGCGTGTTTTTTACGAACAAATTTGTTACAATTAGAACATTTGATCGTTGTCATTGAATTTTCACATGCATAACAACGTCGCGCTCAATTCCGAGGAAACCGTATTTCGCGGGAATCAGTACATTTGAAACAACTACATAATCTTCCGACATGAAAAATATCGTTGTTTTTTGTGATTTCATTATAAATAAGATGTTAATTGAGGAATACATAGAGGTCTCGAGGTGAAATTTTAATTTTAACATTGTTTTTTATCATAAAACATTCCACCGTGTACTCAGTACACCGCGCGACCAACGGAAGGTTAAAATATTTTATTGCAAAATTAATATGTGTACTTCTGGCAGAAATTCCATATTAAATTAACTCGATGATTGGTTGTTAAATAAATTTTGTGCGCAAAATTCATCTGGAGAATAGGTTTCAAATCTTATAACATTTCATTTGTTTTACTTCTATGTTATTCTCTTTCGTTCTCTATTAGAAAATGTTGACGACACCGTAGGATAGCTAATTCATGTACAGAGTTAGTTTTAAGTTGATAACATTCGATTCATTAACTATACAGTAGACTGATGTAAATAAAAAAAATAGTTTCGGATACATTTTTGTTTCAAAAATGACGCAACACACACGCATTTATCCTAGATTGATACAAATCATAACCATTAGGTATTAGTGATATTAACAGTCTTTATTATCTTCAACAACTCGTAAAGAAAATTCTCTAAATTGTAATAAAAAGTACTTCAAATGGGGCAATATAGAAAATGAGTTCAAAACAATTCTGCAAACAAATTCTCTTTTTCAAAATAACATCTATAAAAAGCTAAATTTTAAGAAAAACATTCCATAATTCTATCAAAAACACGCCTTCGGTAGACCGTCTGAGACTTTTTTCTTACTTAGACCTCGAGATTTGAAATTTGAAACGATCACAGCATTTTATTCTACCTTTGTTTAGAGATTCTAAATAAAACCAAAGTTAAAATAAACTAGGAACTTCAAGGACTCATAAAACTTGTTTCAAAGTTGCCTCATTTGACGGTACTTTTAGGTTTTCAAAAATATTTTTAATTACTTTTCAACCAGAAATAAGGCAACGGTTTTTATATCAGAGTGGTTCAAGGGCCGGGATTACGGAATGTAAAATGTTAGTATTCATCTCGTACGTTCAAAAATTACGATGCCGGATCGAGTCGTTGATGATTGACTTTGGCATACAATTTCTTTTATTACAGAACGTAACGGTAATACTTAATTGGTGGGACAAAAAACTTAAAATAGTAAAAAGGAGACCCGAGTACGACGAGCGTCTCCTTTGGCCCTTCGGGCCATTCCAAACTGTCAGACAGACGGGTCACTGCCAGGAATCGAACCACCCTTAGAGCCATCGCCACCAGGTCCACCACTTTCTCCGTCGACTCCACCCTCTCCTCTGTAGGGTGAGCCACCGGGTCCCCGAGCAGACAAGCCTCGGAAATCCAAGTTGTACTAAAAAAATGTAACGTTTCATTAATACGTCCAGTATCGCTATCATCATTCAACTAGAAAAATTTGTTGCTAAAATTGTTTCATTTCAAAAGCTCTGGTTAATGCATATTACTTATTGCAGTTAGTCTCAAGTCTAAAATTTACATTAATGTAACAACTATATAACACTAAAAAAACACCAGAATACCCTGTAACCCTGTTTTATTACACTTATAATTTTGTACCACAAATATGTTTTTTTAATCTATGTAAAAATTAATAAGAAAATGTAAAAAATGATCGAAATGTAAAACCAAAACAATGTGAAAAAGACGAAATAACACGTACATGGTCATAATCAAAATTAGTAAATACTGAAAATGGATGTTTTAATAGTAATTTGAACAAATAATAATTGAAACTAAAAGAATAGTTGCGAACCTGTGTAACAGACCAACAAGAAGGTGAAAAATTCCCACAATGTCTTTACTTCTAAAAATCGTATTTTGGTAAAGTAAATCGAGTGTATGTTATCTTCTTAAGGTTGCTGAGTGTCGCATTTGTAGCATTTGTGTTTGCGATTCTTGTAAATCGTGTACGGTTCTTGTTCCCGAGATGAGACGA
Source organism: Trissolcus basalis (assembly GCA_025266255.1). Classification (NCBI taxonomy): domain Eukaryota; kingdom Metazoa; phylum Arthropoda; class Insecta; order Hymenoptera; family Scelionidae; genus Trissolcus; species Trissolcus basalis. The sequence goes on along the minus strand of JAAMPD010001542.1, from coordinate 19,039 downwards.
ATTGCAGAATGGCTTGGATGTGAATTGACAGGGTAAGAGTAGTTCAAGAGTGGACAGTTGATAGGCATATCGGTGAAAGGGGAAGCTAACAGAGCTGAAGGGGTAGGTGAGCGAAGAATATTGTGCAGTTGATATGAAGTGAGCGGGTGAGGTTGTACATAGGGACTAGAGGGTGGCAACAATCGTGGGCTAATAGGATACAAGCAGTCTTCTTCTCCAAGGCCTGGTGCGGCCGATGAATCGACTTCCACATACCGCGGCATGCTGATTTCGTGCTGACAATATATAAATCAAAATGATACAAATAAATGAACAACTAGAAAGTTGACGTTATACAATCTCTGGCTTCCAGTATTCACTAGTCAAGTATATTTGGATAAATCCTATATACTTGTCCAGTTATTTCTGATAGCCACAGAAATAATACCCATATTGAAGATTTCAATCCATTTCAAATTCAATGATTTCGAAAGATTATTACAGATTTTGTAGTAGAGCAATAATAATAACTGTGATAATAAATGCAATTCTATGTTGATCAGTCGTAATCATCTATGCGTACACGTAAATTCTGTACCACTTAACTGATTACGGCTGGTAGCCACAGAATCATTACAATCTGATTATTGTACAAGTATTGGTACAAGTATATTAAGTTCATCTTCATGACAAATTAGCGTTGTAGTATTGGAATTCTATAAATGTCCCATTACTTATTGAGATTATTCAGAAATAAAATCACTGATACGTTTTGAATGAATTTCAAGTGAAGTTGTTTACAAAGAATAATTCTCGTTTCCTAATAATCCCTAACAACTCTTTCGAATCATTTTATTGTAATTTTATAAGGAATCTTCAACACGTGTAAGCAATCATTAAAAATACAGTGTATTCTAAAATAAAACTTTTAATAGTTCTGTACAGAGAAAGGGTTTTAAGTAAAATAACGAAAATGAATTTTTATCAGTGAGTTGCAAAGTAAAAAGTTTGAAAACTTCGATTCAAAGATGAATTTCTCGATAAAAGCTTCAAAAGTGCATGACTAACTTATGTTCGAATATGTCTCGAATTTCATATGAACAAAAAGTGAATTATATTTGTAGTTGTAAAAATCACACACTTTTTTTGCTGACGAATTAGAATCTTAAATAAATTTCCAATAAAAATTGTCAAACATTCATTTAAATATAGAAAGGAAAATGATGATGTACAATGGGGAAAAAGTAAGATCTACTGTTTGAAAACATCTAAAAAATCATTTACGAAATGTAAAATTACTTTCAACAAAAATAATATAATGTTGAAATGAATGAAAAACTTTTACTTGTGATGACAACTATGATACGACTGAAAAGTGACATCGAAAAGTCAAACGATAATTATAATGAGTTCATACCTTTGTGGCGCAGACGAAACAAGTTGTGACGACTTTTGAAATGACATTCATTAAGTTTTTCGTCTCTTGTATAACATTATCGACTTTAGTAAATGTTGCTGCTTTTCCTACTGTAGGATTTTTAACTGTAAATTGTAATTGTTGAACATACGTCGGTACCCGATCTAAATTTTCTAACAGCTCTTTTTTGTGGGCTCCTCCTGGCACCTAATTATAAATCATATTTTATTAAATCATAAATATGAAAACAAATTGAATAGACAATTTTCATTAGTTTTATTGGAAAGTGTCAAAAGAATTTGAATTCTCGTTGTTCATTTCAATTTAATATGATTGTTTTGCTACATAATGCATCACTGTCACGAACTTAATAGTTCAAGAATTGTTACTCATCTCAATATTATTCAAAACTTTATATGAGTCATCTTAAAATAACAACAGTTAAATTTTCTCCATACCTGATAGCTAAACTGTCTCACAACTTTGTATAATCTATTCGCTTCTTCAGCAAAATATTCCGCTTGCGTGAATAAATCTTGCGTCGTTTTAAGTGCACCTTCACCTTTTGTAAATTGGTACATGGAAAACGCCATAGACGACATATTCTTAGCACGTTTCACAATATCATTATTTTCTTCGAGACTACTGCCATTTTCCTGCCACTTTTCAGTTTCAGCATCCATCTCTGACGTGATCAACTTCATTTCTAATCCAGCTTTTGCTATTTTTGCTTGCTCTTCGCTGTCAAGTCTCGCTGGTTTTAGTGGCTTACTTGTCGTACCATGTTTCTGAAAGTATTGACAAAAGTTAAAAAAAAACAATTCAATATGTTCAGTTATCATGTATTTAATAATCTATAATTACCCCTGGTCGAGGAAGAGACATATAGACTTGTTTCTCTGGTCTACTTTGACACAATTCTATGACATCCTTTGCGATTGTCGTTACATCGGACATCAACCACTGCCACATGTCAGTGAAAACTAAATAAAACAATTGTACAACGAGTTTATAATGTTTCATACTTGGATATGGTTTATAGTTTGTTTTAAATCTGGCATTTTACCTTCGAGATTTTCTTTCGCAATTTTACTAGTAGGATGCATTGCCAAAGTATTCGCAGCTGTGATAACTTGAGGACCATAAATTTTGAGATTGATTTCTGTGAATTTTGCCGAAACTTGGAGAGTTTCTGACAGAGCTACGTGCCTCAAAAGTTTGCATACCTGTGTAAAAAGAACATTCCCCAATGATCAGGCGAACAAAAATACTTTTCAACAAAGATAATGACAAACCTCAAGAATGTGATCAATATATTCATTAAATCGATCTGTGCTTTCTTGTAGACTATTCATATCGCTGGCTAAAGCCAAATTTCTTATTGTCGACACTAATTCTTGGCCTGCTTTTGTAACTTGTCCTAGGTCACCGGCTTGATCCATCGTCGTTCTGTAAAGTTGTTCACGAAGGTCTCTCGTAGCTCTCAAAACACCCAGCACTGCTTGCTCCATGTCAGAACTGGGTGAACCGCCGCCACTTCCATCGTAATTCTGTACGTAATGATTAAACGTTCAAAATCAATCATGAATTGTAATTAAAACTAACTTGTGTTCCTAAACGATGAAAGAGAAATGTACCATGCTATTGCCAATTCGAAGTAACGTATTAAGCTCTAGCTTAGCTCTATCGCATAATAAAATAATATTTTCACGATGTTCGTGGCTCGTGTAAGCGCTGTCTGTAAAATCTTGAGTTCTTTCAACAACCGAGTCCAAGGCAGTTGTTAGTGTTTCACGACAACCAGATCCCAGCAGAGTCATCCTAGTAGTTTCCACCATTCGTTCGAAATATTTTAACGCCGAACATACGGTGCTGCTGTCCCAGTCTTCTTGCTGAGGGCTCTGAAAGTAGTTTTCAACGTCAAATCATATATATTTTATCTGATAATCCATCACAAAGAATTCATGAAATATAATAATCTAAAATATACGTATATACATGGCTGGACAATCCAGAGGGAGTGCTTTCGTTATACGTAATGTGGGAGCGCGTAGCGACACTACGAAATATTGCCCCGTAAATCAAATCCAACAACATGACATTTTCACACCAAATATACAATATCGGAAATTAAAATGATTTCCCATTGATAAAGCGTGTGGAGAAAAAATTTATTAGAAACATTTTTACCGGAAATCAACTTAAGTTGTCAATACGTATTTCAAACTTTATTACATCATATTTCCAATTTCGCACTCAAATAATAAACTTGATTAATATAAACCGTGATGAGAAAGTCTAAACTGCTTACTAAGATTTTTAATAGTGAAATAGTTTGCCAGAGATGCAAGTACATATAAACTTTTAGTCATGAATATAATTTGAATTTTCATAATTTATTGTGTTACAAGTTTGGACTAATGTACTTTTGTTGTAAAGATAATAAATAAAACTACTTTTTATGAACAGATGAGTTTATGATGCATAATAAACTCACAAATAATGCAAGTTTCCTGTTTTGTTTAGATAATAAAAAAGTTAACGCAAAAAAGGAGTTATTCTCGGAAAATTTTTGATATGGTTTATTGTTCTGACTAATTTATTCTCTTAAAACTATTATTCTTCATTGAGAAAATATGAAGGTAAATTTGCAAAATTGTTTGAAATTGTTAGTGTAATACCTGTGGATTGGAATAAGATTGAGACTCGCTACAGTCGAGGACTCCATCTTTGACGACGTAGTGTATGAGATCCATGGCTCTGCGCATCTGACAGAAAACGGTGTCACGATTTTCTTTGGCCGATGGGCATTCTGGATGTCGTAAACAAGCTTTGCTGGATGTGAGTAACATCATTGTACTTCGTTCCAACACCTGTCGAGCGGCGGCCATCTGGGCTCTTCGTCGTTCATCTTTTAAGTCGTTCTAAAATTGAAACAACGAAAAAAGTTTGACTGGCTTATAATGATCAGAAAATTTGCTCAGACGTAGCTTCTTCAAAATTGATATCATAACTTACTTGACGGTCTCCTGTTAAATGTGCCAATTCAACCATTTCCGCACCAAACTGACTGAAAGCTTTCACAAATTCTGTAAAGTTGGAAACACTTTCCAATCTCCCAAGACTCTGAGCTACTTTGTCCTTAGCTAATAGAAGTTGTTTGACTACAACTATATCTGCCAATAGTAGAACTCTTGTAACAGAACCTAATAAACATCTCGCTGCTCGTACTACTGATCCTCTGTCAGCGAGGCTGTCAACCATCGCGCACTCACACAGTTTTTCAATTGCTGAACCTGAAACCAATAGCACAATTAGCAGATATCTCATGTAATTTTCATCAAATTCAAAATTTATATCATTTATTGGAAAGCTTATTTAGAAAAATAAAAATAACTCTACGAACTCGAACGGTAGATTTTGTCTCTTAATATTTGCTGAATCCTTTCATGTAAACATTTGTAAATAAACTTATTACACAAATATTAATCCGAAAATTGCTTGGATTTTCTTAAAGACCAAATTTATTCAAACGTTTTAATGTTGTTCAGGTCAAGGTACACAGATAGATAAAAACTTGACATTCGGACATGTGATTATATGCAAGAAACCTTATGTAAACGCTTCCATCATCAAGGTGATGCGAATGAAATTACGATCACTTGATTTCAAATCTTCCAATGACAATCAAACTTGAAGTAGTTAACCATAAAATCAAAAGAATATCGAAAAAAATCTCTGCCGTGAGTTTTCAAATCTACTATCAAATGGTAGAATTTGTTTTCATTCAATCATTTTGCAGTCAAAGAATTAAGGTAATTAATTGCCTAAAAAGAAGTTAACGTCTTTCTACAATAAATATTCAATATTGAATCTAAGATTTTTCGAGTCTGAAATTTTAAATTAAACAAACAGTTTTTTTTGTTAGATTTGAATTTTCAAGGTTTTGATAGTAAAAATCGAAGTAAATTGAACAGAGCATTTTATTTGACCGTGAAATATCGAGTTTTAAATTTCATTTTATGTGTAAATGAGTTTAAATCCATTTGGACTCCGTCCAATTTTTTATGCGTAAATTAGTATACCTGAATTTTTTCATATTTTTCGAACCATTTGATCATGTAGAATAGGAATTTCACTTCAGCTACTCTTCAAGATTATATTAAGATGCGTCGGATACATATAGAAAGATGTGAATGAAAAGGTAAAAAATAACTTGACACGAGAAGAAATGTATCTTCTCTTACAATGAGATTCAGTTTTTACATCAATTTCAGATTCAAGCGAACGTAAGTGCTGTCGGGTAATTGCTCCATTCTTGTCATGTAATTGATCGTGGTAATCTATTTAGGCCAATATTTAACGTTTTACTTACTCAAAGTTGATTTATAAAGCAATTTCCGGACTCTCAAATTGTAAAAAGTATTATTTTTTTATAAAAATCAATAAAAGCTTGTAAAAATAAATTTTACTTTTATAACAATTATTTTAGTTTTTTATTCGTGGTAGATACAAAACCATGTTGTTTAGAAATTTCGATTCAACATTCTATAAATGTTTCCAACAATATTATTGAAAAGTAAATTTGTACTATTATTATATTACTTCGATTAACGTGAAAGTCATGTATTTCAGTAAAAATAATATTATAAATTCATCAATAATGACGTGGAACCTCCAAACGAAAATAATTAAAATGACCTGGAAATCCGCGCTCTCGTCTTTTTTTTTTTATTTTTTCGTATGAAATGCATGCAAAATGCAAGGTATTTGACAAAGAGATTTTGTTGTATCAACCGTATTATATAACAATCTGAATAAATTAAATTAATGATTAAATTGATTGCAGCCTTTTTCCAGAAAAGACTCCATTCAATATTGATTCCAGTTGATTTTTGGATTGACAAGTTGTAACCTTTCGTGTAAGCAAAATCTCAAATCAATTAACTCTTAATAATTGAAACGCTGAATTTATTTCTACCATCGGATTCGAGAAAGTATTTCTTATCACGAACTCACAATTTCCGCATCCTTTTTTAGGTCATGCATTTTTTATTATTTTTATTTAATTGGAAAAAACGACATCGTCTAAGGAATGAAAGTCAACTTTCGTCCCTTGTATTTTCAAATCTGCACCTTTTTAAAATTAGCTCTTACAACTTTTTCATGCGAGAACTAAAATTGGCTTTTTGGGGCAGAGGGTTGAAGAAATACCAAAAGTAAGATTCCTGATCCTTTGTGCAATATCTGACATAATAAAATGCGTAAACGACGCTCTTACCAGCAGCTCTTGCTTCCTTGCAGGCTTCGTACATATCTTGTTTGATTTCTGGGTTGTCATCTGCAATTTTTTCGCCAACAGTTACAAATCTTTCGACAGCAAGATTCACCGCTTGCCCCACTGTCGCTACAGCTCTCAGGCTCCTTTCCGAACATAATGATCGTTCTCTGTGCGAAACCAGAGTAGAGATCTGAAACAACGACAAATTTGTTCATTAAAACATTGGTCGAAAAGTTTCCCATCCAATAAAAAATTCTGTCTCTTATAAAACGATGTTTTATCAAATTATTAATACTTTTATATAACAGTTTTAAAATTTTGATTCACGGATGTAACTCACGAGGTGTAAATTTTGCGGCATTTTCCTAAATTTTATGCGTCTGGCCCTTTATTAAATATTCTACATTTTCCACTGTTAGATAATTATTCTAATTATTTCTTTTCTCTACAATATCTTGTGAAATGCATTAAATTCTCGGAATTAAATTCTGATATTATATTACAAAAATTATACCAATGTAATCATCATGTTCATATATGTGCAAATTTTCAATTAAACAAATAATCATTAATTTGTTTTTCACATTTATTTATGCTGCTAATTACATAGTATATTCATTTTGGAGTTTTATGACTTTTTCAATTTTAAATTTGCATGATAACGATTTATGTAAATATATCAAGTTGAACTGATTGTTTAAATCCACTTTAAACTTGAAAATTTACTTCGATGGAACTACGATAGATTTTAATATTTGTTTACCGAAGTTGACACGTCAATTAATTGTTAAGTAAGTTATTGCTTGGTAGATTTATGTTTCCGTATTATCGAAAACTATTATAGTTCTATTGGAATTAAATTTTCAGACTTAACAAAGATCTGACCAATCACCGTAATGGAAAAATTGATGTAAATTTTGTGTTATCGCTGTGAGTAATTGTTAATTGACAAAGTTTAGTCTAAAAGTTGTAATAACCAATATCAATAACTTAGATGAGTAACAATAGTGAATATCTCTCAGCATGATCGATAGCACAATTTTCGTTGTCATATTGATATAAATTCTCTGATCCAAAAAACGCAATAACTTTTCTTTTAAAATTCGTACAACCTTTAAGTGGCCATAAATTGACATTAAATATCAAAAGACAATAACATTTCAATTGGAAATGTTGTTTATTCTGTGCGGTGAAAGACAAAAAAACAAACCGAGCAAAGTCAAGACGCAATGAAAAGAGAAACAGTTCAGCAATGATTTAAAAATCAAGTACCATTTTAATCGATTCTACACGACTAAAAATAAGCACTTTTTCTATAGCTTTCAATCATCAAGTCTTTTTCAATAGAAATGTATCTTACTTAAAGTTCCGACAGCTATTAAAAATGTCACAATGACATAAAAACTAGCGTTGAAAAAAAGCGCGCCCAAAAAATCAAACTAAAAAGTGTACTCGATGCCAACGCCTGAGACCGAAGAGAGATGTGTATATTCTATTTTTGCTCTAATTTTTATATCTATATGAAAATTCACTTTTTTCAAGCTGAACATTATCTAGTTAAAGTGCTTCTTTAAGGTTGACATTTTACACTTCAACGATGATACACTTTTGCAAAAAAAGTATTGCTATTGACAAAAACGAATAGCAAAAGAAAAAAAAACAATACCATTGATGTTTGTTAATCTAATCATTTAAACCAATTAAAAGTTGAATTTTTTTCAATGAAAAACTATTTATATACTAAATAAATAGGGGGCATTGTATCGAACAGAGTTTTTCACAATTCAGTATTTAATTTGCTAAAGTTGGATAAATTGTATTTAATAGTACATTATATACAAGGTTGGAAAGTACACGAATACCGACTAGTGCTACTACATCTTCTTCGTCTGTAATTATATACTTATAAGGCGATAAAAAAATAAAAGGATGGCTAATTGTCACTTGTTGCATACCAATAAATTCATTGTAAATTTTAAAATCGTTCATTTGTTAGAGTCTTAGTTTGTAATTTATATTGAAAAGCTTGAGCAACTAGAAATTCAATTCTATGAGGTTGAAGGAACAAAATAAAATTTAAGCGCAATGTAAATAAAGATTAGTTGAAATATGTAGACGGTAATTCCAAGTTTGTCATTATAAAGTGTTAAATAATCTCACCGGCTGATGAATATGCTAATATGAAGACTAACGTCGGTGAATAGAAACAAAAATTTGAACTGCAATGGACTCGAGTTGCGAAATTTGAATCATCAGATTTAATTACACCTGTTATTAAGAATTCTACAAAAAAAAAGGAACAACTTTTTTTTCACCATTTTAAATATTTCAATCGTACACTGAATTTGTATGAAAATTTATTCTTTCGAATCTTTTGAATTCCTGATTGGGACGTCTTAAATTCTAATTCCTTTTACACTTCTTCTTTCATCCATTTTCAATTTACCCTGAAACACTCTTTGAATCAGACGAAAAGAATTGATGCGACAATTTCTAATACATTTGATTAAAAAGTAAAATTCTATCGACTGAGGTTCAATAAAGTTCAGTGTTCACAGTGTCGAGTTTACTGGACTGTTCAGTTACCTACACGATCTCTACACTGTCAGTCAACTATTTTCAGATGTTCCGAATTGTCTACTTTTTTCCAGCACATTGAGTTACAAATACTACAATTTAATTATACCACTAAAATTTGGAACAACAAAGGTTGCTTGTACGATCCAATTCAATCAGGCGTTCCATCAAAGCATCACGAAGATGTATCGAAAAAACAGAAAACAAAAAAAAACAGTAATGGAGTTAAACAAAACTTATTCAATTTGGCGAAATTAAATTGCTGAAACTCGCGTTAATAGAAATTGAAAAAATTGAATCAAACGAATTCCACCTGACAGATCAAACAATTAACAGGGAAGACAATTGTTTGTTGTTATAGATTTAAACTGGTCTTAACTCCGAAGAGCTTCTGTGTAATTGAAAAGTCGCTTGAAAAATAAGCCTGTGTGAGAAGCCTAGACCGATATGAGAGCGTAATGAAAATTTGATCCCGGAAGCAAATTGTTTTTCCTGCTGCGGAAGACGAATGCAAAAACGTACCTGTCGCTCATGAGCCAAGCCTCCACCGTACATAATTGGCAACATTTTTGTTCTTCTAACTGTTTAAAATCCTTTAGTTAATATACTTTCTAACATTAGTCATCGAATTCTATATCCTGGAACCCTTGGGAGCGAGTTCGCGAGTTGGCCCAGAGATTAATTATTGTTGTGATAATCAGCATCAAAAATGCCAATGTTCGATTCAGCACTGTCGTGTTAATCGTTCGTGTTCTAATCCTCGAACGTGCATCAGGTACATGGACGTATGGTTTCTTTATCGTTTATATATCTCTTTAGTAAAATTGTCTTAAATTATTCACGAGTGCAGTTGGAGCAAAGTGATCCGAAGTCTCTGACAGGTGTTCCGATTAGGCTTTGCGAAACCAAATGACACAGAGAAAAATTGTTCTGGTCACGACGAAAACGCACTCGTGGTCGCGATTTGTGTAATTGTGTGTATACGTGTGTATCAAACTTGTTTTGTGTGCGTATAGTAAAAACCGTGTAACCGATTGTGTATTTGTATAGATATCGTTAGAAACATATAATTTGTATATATAGATCTCAATATGTATACATAAAATTTGAGAAAACGCGCGATAAATTTCTTTTTTTGTTTTCAGGCACTAGCCTACTAGCTGCCTTGGGAAGACTAGAGCAGACTGAGAAGATATGAGCACGAGAGCAGCGCGAAACTCTGATAGCCAAGTGTGTATGTCGCACGTTATATAGCTGAGGCACCAGCGCGCACCCTCAGCTGACAATCAATACCAGGCAGAGGCCCGTATATTTCACCGCGAAATCTCGATTTTCACCACCTCTACCTCGATCTTCACCATTGTTCCCTATGATTCTGCATATGTGTTCTCTTCTTTTTTTTTTAATCTCCTTTGACCCTTTACTACTTAAGACCGGTTTTAGATTCGAACCTATAAGTCGGTCTTTATAAAACTCAACCCGCCCTCTTTCCAGCCCAGGCGCAACTTTTATAACAACGGTTTACTCTTGCATTTTGGCAAACTACAGTCGCTAATTTTAATTAGTTCGGTATTCCATCTTATTATTATAATAAGCAATTTTGCTTTGATCGACATGATCAATTAAAAAAAAGTCCAAACTCCTTGCTCCATAAATCGAGCCTTTGAGGAGAGATTTGAAAATTCGCAGAGCCCCAAAACAGTGTTGTTCAATTATATTCGGATATTTCTGAGAAAAGAATGTTCTCAAAACTCATGTAAATATGTGCATTAAATTTATTGAAAATATGTTCTCTGTAATGTAAATACGCTTTGTTTTTACACGAGTGACATTCGCATCAACAGATTTTATTTTTTGTATTCAATTTTGTATCCTACTTTTGTATGGTTGAATTCAATATTGTCCCAGATATTTGCGAACCCAATTATATTCACACTGTTGTCAATATTTTTATATTTAACAAATTAATTTGTAAATATAAAATGAAAATGTATTATTGTAAACATTTAAAAATAAACCGCAAAAATCTATTTGTGACTCAACATTTACTTGACACAATCAAAACTACTGTGATTTGAATTTGAACGTGATTTCTAGGACATTAAGAATGTCGACCTCGGGGACATCCAATTCAACTTAGCTAGTTTAACTTAATCTAAGTAAGCTAACGAAAGTATTGTGGAAAGGTAACGATAATATTGCTTAATAAACATTATATACTTTCGCAATCATATCAATAAAATGTTTTGCTCCATTAGGGTATAACCACAAACTACCCAAACAATTCACTTACGGTTTGTTTTTATTTGATCGAAACAAGCAAAAAATCGTTCATACAAGTAGTCAATTTGTGATTAAATTCGGTCGGCCATCCATTTGCTCTGATGGCCTCAATTTAAGCAGAAGCTATTTTTTTTTTTTTTAAATGAATTAGTTTTTATTTTTTGATCACAGCACTTTTGTACATCAAAGATTTTAAAGAGGGAAGGGGAACCGCTTTATCATGAAATGGAAAGAATGGGTGAAATTTTAAATGTGAGATAACGTTTTTCAGTACCGAGTAAAAAGTGATTTAATAAAAAATATTGCATTAATCATACAAGTTTCGCTGATGATCTGAATGAATTTTTATTTAATAAAAAAATGCTCGTATTTACGTTTTTTTTCTATTTATACAACCCATGTCTTTACTCTTTTTGGTACACAAGTTCAACCAACACAAAATTGAACTTTTTAAAACTTGAAATTGGAACTTTCGAGCGATTTATTCGACCGCAAAACAATTTTTTAGAATCGTTTGAAATACAACAAAGTCGATGAACAATTTATTCGAGTTCCCATCCCCGATGTTACTTCATAACATAGCAAAAAACAAACGATGCAACAAACAATTATGAATGATCTGGTTTAAAATTAATAATTTTTTTCATACAATTATCGACAAAATTAAACGTTTTTTTGCAATCATTTTTTATACTTCCGATCAACTTTTTCATATAAAAAAAATTTTTAATGTTTAATCTTGACATCATTTTCTTTTAACCGGTCTAACGAAGATAAATCTTGTTCAATTTAATTATAAATTATTACCACAAGTAGGGCATTTCCCGACTGAGGCAACTTTTATCAAACGACTTCAGAGAAACACCAGCGCCATAAAGTATAAAATCGAGTAATCTTCATACAACAAAAAAATTATTTTTGTTAAACTCGTCTTTAGTATTTAATCAAAAATTGACATTATTAACCCGTTAAGTATATCCTTAGTCCTAGGGATCATCGTGAATGTGATTTTGACCAATAGCAGAGCTGCATTTTAAATAATTAATTGTGTTAGTTTTCATGTGAACATGTGCTTAAAAGTTTTTGAGAGTGATCAAAATTGTTGATTTTAGATTTTTTTTTTGTACCGATAAAAAGAAGCGACATTGAATAATAAATTTAAAACTGATGCAAAACAACTGCATATTTAGAAGTGGGATTAAAATTAAAGATTAAATTAGAAATAATGTCCTGGGATTATGAAATTTTCAAATTCTGCTTGCAATAAGGATAAAAGTTTATTCAATAATTTTATAAGTGAATATTTAAAATTTTTAATTTCTAAAAATAATTAACCATTCCAACTACTGTAATATTAAGACTGAAAAATGCATGACTACTTTTCATTTATAAAACACGCACAAATTTTTGTATCAATATTTTGCAAGCAATGTCCGAAATTAGACAAGATCGGTCATTGCCTAGACAAATCTGACAATGCCTAGGCAATTACTAACAATGCAATTACTGTCATTCAACATTGTCCGACTCAATTCGGACAATGTTGAATATGACAAATAAGTAAAATTTACAACAAACACAAAATACATGTTTGTTTATTTTTGTAACTAAAGCCAGAGGGGCAGTGGGCATTGTGTTTGATTTTGTTTGATATGCACCCTGTTACAGACATCATGTGAAATCTTTTCCATTACGTTTTATAATAGAGAAGTAACATCTTTTTGTGCCACTTTTAGAAACAATTGAATCAATTGTTCTAAAAGGCACGAGTTTATTTGCGTTATATAAATGTGTGCCCTTAAAAGTAAACTTTATTCAGTTGCATTTTTTTGAACTCGTTAAACTCCATTCAATGAAGTTTAACAACTATCTGTTTGCTTAATTCTGTTATATCAATATCTTCAACGTCACGAGTCTTGATGAGTGAGTGTAAGTTTATGAAAATAATTTGTTCATGCACTGATAGAGTGAGTGCAGGTGCTAATTGCAAGACAAGTGTGCTAAGAGACTTCTGATCATTAATTTAACTGCAGTTACGAAAAGCATTTTTCGCTGTGCAGTTGAAAAATATCACTTCAATCATGTTATTCGCAACTCAACATTTAATTTGTTATATTTATATATTTCTCTGTTTTCACTCGGAGGAATATAATAACTCATTTGTCAAGCTATTAGAAAAGGTAAATAGCGTACATGTTTGTTGATGAATATGTGAACATTTTTTAATAAATAAATATTCTCGTGCAGACAACATACATTCTTTGTGAACTATTTTCTATGGTTTCAGTGTATCATGCACTTTTTTTTCATTCTATTCTACCGGAGTATACAAAAACAATTTCAACTCTTGGCACAGGAACGCGAAAATTCTCCTTATTGCAGCCAGAAATATTTTTTTTCCACTAAGATAAGAAAAAATGTGTTGTTTTTAAAATGGCAAATTATGAAGTCTGTTAATTTTGAAATAATTTTACCACCAATTTTCCGCAGAACGTTTTCAATTATTTCTGTTAATTTTTGACGTTTGTTAAAAATCTCGACCATTCATAATGCAACGAAAACTCGTTAACTAACTCCAGTCTCACGAAGTTTTAAGAACAAAAACTTGTAGAATTTGTTTTTTCTTTCAACAAAACTAAAATAATGTTCGAATACCTTTGTTTTAACTAATCTTGTTTGTCATGCAGGTAAAAGTAATTTTGGACATCATTTCCTTTTATTTCGGTAATGTTGTTGTTCTGAGTATGAGTTGTTTGAACAAACAGCTCTAAGCGTGTTCTGTCGCATATTATTCGCCTAGAATCTAAACGAACAAGAACTATCTAACGGATCAAGAAAATCGTCTATTGTAAAATGAACTGTCGGTGATTTACCAGCAAATGGTTTTAGAGAATAATAGTCTGCGATTTCCAAACGTCTGTCCATAATCCAAACGTTCAAAATTCTATCTAAACATCCAACCTGGAAAAATTCATTGAAAATCATTTTAATCAAAATCTCAAATGTCAATTTTCTGTTTTCCCTGCGCGGTTCCCTCAGAAGAATTTTTGTTTCTTAAATTAAATCAATTTTCACGACATATAATCGCAACCGCTTTATTTATCTCCAGAAGCATAAGTTAATGATGGCGTCCCGTTCAATAAACCATGAAATCTGAGAAGTATGTCAAAGCACATGCGTCTTCCCCTGAAGATATCCTATATGACAAAACAGCAGCTTTGAAAATAACATTTTTGGACTTATTTGACAATACCTTAACATCCTCTATTGTTTACTGATATATTTATACGATATATTCGCTGTCTTTATCTTTCACCCACCCTCCGAGAAACATCACCTTCTCAAACGTAAACAAAAACGTCAAGTTTGTCTTCATTTATTCAATATGAAACATATTTACATTTGATCCCTATTAGGAAAAGACAAAAAATATTAGTTAATTGAAAAAAATTATATTTACAAATGAAACGTCTCCTCGGCTATTATTTCGAATCTATTTAATGTCTAACGTCTAAAAATAAACAGATACATAGACGTCTATATGTTAAGAAAATCCATGTGATTTTTGATAAGCGATATGCGATCTCTAGTGTATCTTAAATATTGATTACTTATGGTTAATCGAAAATTGAAGCAACGTTTGATTATTTGATAAGTTTCTGTGGCATAACAAGTACCAAAATGTCAAGGGAAGTAAAAGAAGCAGCGATGTCGCATAATAATAAATAATACAACTGGGTGTAAACGATAATAACAAGTAAAAGTGCACAAAGCCGGGTGAAGGTTATAAGCGCGAGTGTAATTGAAGAAGAAAAACGTCAATTTTTAAGTCTTACCTGTTTAACTAGAGGGAGAAGTGTTTGTTCTATGCTACGGATTTTAATCTCTAGAGTGGATGGATCTACGGGGTCGGGTGTCGCCATGATTCGAACAAAACTCGGTGCTTCGTGGACTTGAACCGAAGCAGGAGGGTTCGTTGCACCCCTCCCTCTCTCCACCCCGATCACTCTGTCGCTGCTCTATGCATGGTCTACCCGAAACTACACGCGCGCCAAATCCGAACCCCACGCCAACTAACAATCGACTCTATAATTATCCATAAAGCTGCAGACGCGACGCTTCTGACATCCAGTTATTATTGTAACAACTACTGCTTTGTTAAAAAATTAATATCCATTTTCAACTAATCAATGTTTCACTTTCAAATTAATGTATGCATTAACATATTCAATATTCAAATATTAGTTTTCTTCATTATTTTGCGAACGCGCCATTAATTTTTTACGAATGACTCAATTAATTTATACATTCTTTCAATCGTACAATTAAATTTGTCATATTTATTTTTACTTTGTGATATTAACATATACATATATATATATATAAAAGATTCTATATGTTATATTTATTTATATTTATTTCACAGTCCAACCGTTTTACTGTTACTTTTCTTTCTTAAAAGAACAGTCTATTTTAATTTTATCATAATTTTTTACAATGTAGTTCGTTATACTTATTGATTTTTTTGTTATTGTGTTTTCTAAACATTATATCAATGTTTAGAAAGTATTCACTATAACATTGTCCACATCCAATTTTATTTTGTATTTTCATAGTAAAACGTTGAAAAACAGTAATTAACTTGAATAAATATAGAGGTACTGGAAATGGGTATAATATAGAGACCACATTGTGTATGAAAAATTTTATTGAAAAAAAATTTCTTTCCACGCTACAACATCAGAGTACCACCATCTATTTAACCTCATAACAGTACAAAAAATTGCATTTTTTACAAGTTGTTCAAGCTTACACGACTTAAATATCCCAGCCAGCAACCAAATTATTGCAGCATAATCATTTTTTTTATTGAAATACAAAAACAAACATGGTTATCACAACAAAGTTATAAGTAGACATTTCACATGTAAATTGTTCAATCAATATTTTTTTCTTCATCAAGTTGTTTTTCTTTATTTTAAATTAAATGTGTATTTCTATTGTCTTTGATAAGTACCAACCATGTGATTAGAGAAAAAAATGAAGAATGACAATGAAATTAATCACGCAGAATTTTTTAAGTGATTAAACTCAATATTGCGCCCGACCGAATCTATTTCTTATTTTGTATATTTTCACTCTGAATACAATTTGATCTAAACAAATAAAAATGATGATCGTTCTATTAAATATAATGAAAATATAATATCACATCTTTAAAAGCATATAAATCACAATATTTTAACAATTTTTGGTCATCGAAAAGTTGAATACTTCATAAAAATTATCAAATAATTAATTTCATTAATACATTTAGAAATCAACTAAGAATTTATATCACATCATGTTTT
This sequence comes from Trissolcus basalis, assembly GCA_025266255.1. Classification (NCBI taxonomy): domain Eukaryota; kingdom Metazoa; phylum Arthropoda; class Insecta; order Hymenoptera; family Scelionidae; genus Trissolcus; species Trissolcus basalis. The sequence continues at coordinate 2,151 of JAAMPD010001542.1, read as the reverse complement.
TTAGAGAAAGGCGTTCACTGAATATATTGATTTAGTCTCAAGTGAAAAATAGCTGATATGAAACCCCCAAGAAAACATTTATATATGTTTGATAATCATATACAGAACCATATATGAAATTATATGAAGAACCATATATAGGATTACAGACGGAACCATGCATGGTGCCACTTATGGATTTAAATACACCTATGTAGCCATATCTGGAGCCATGTATGGATGTGTCGTTCATATGTAAATTCGTATTAAAGGGTTATCCATATCATCGGCAGCTTCTGGGATACTTACATTCGGCAATCACGATGCAGCCTTACATTGATTATTCGTCTAATACAATATGTTAGCATGACGACTACATATTCTAAATATTACAAGTACTCCCATGATTTTTTTTTTCTCTTTCGTTCTTCACGCTATATAACTTGTATCATTTTGACAGGCTCCTTCCCAGCTGCAGTCTTCCAATTGTTCCATTCACGCGCATTACAAAAACATCTTTTCGCACTTGTCCATCACCTCCATCTTTCTTCTTTTGTTCCGCTCATCTTCCATTCTATTCTTAACTATCGAAACGCGTGAAATAGTCAGTCTTTCAGGTTTACATTTTGTATATAGTAATTATATTAATTATTAATCGTACGCGTATTTCCCTGTCGTTTGAAATGAATACAAGAGAAATGTCGTTCCGCTGGGGGACAAATCAACAGTGTTGATTTTCAGAAAATCAACCCCTAACGTAACAGTACGTTCGATGAACAATTTTTGTTTGCACGGGAATCGTGCTCGCAGTCACAAGCGGGTCTACTTTTGTCGGTTGCGCTTCAAATAACGTTGCGAAATTTCATGAACGATTTTTATCTCTAACTGTGAGATACAATTCCTTACCCCACGCCCTTCCCACCCTATCTCTGCCTTTTTTATTTAGTCACATTCAAACGAATTGTTGAAAGCCTTTTTTTTATATTGACTTCATGTTACAAAAATAGTTTGTTCATTTCATCTGTCTACGAGTCCGTCCTTCGTGCAACCCAAAATATTTTTCATTGCATATAAAAATATATAAATCATTTTGCAAAATTATAATGAAGTTCACAAACCAATGTCAATGCTTTGTTTGTAAAAATATCAAGACCGTGAACGTCGTTGTTTGTTTTTTTTTTTTTTCTCCACATAAAAATGATAAATTTGCATATTTACAACATAACGTTACTTCAAACGCAACTTAACAAAGTTTACCAAATTCTCACCTCAACTTTCATACAGCCTACGCTCGTGACCTCGAAAATTTGATACATTTTATCACAATCTTGATTCAAAATTAAAACCTAATGACCCTTTTTTGAAGAATAACAAATTTGCATGGCCTAATTATGGTAGGTTACAATCGAGCACATTTTCCACTCTGAATGAAATGCTTTATGATAAAATGTTTCAACTTTGCACTTGACAATTGAAAATCATCTTGCTATATATAAAATATGGTGATCGTTGAAATCAATGATAACGTATTACACAGACGTGTCTAGAAACGTAACCAAGTGAACATTTATATATCGCTTCGTTAATGTGTCATGTATGGGCCATAATGAGTAATTACGACCTATATATGAGATCATATATAGAATAATACATGGGATCATACATGAAAACATATATGGGTTCTTGTATGAAACCACATATGGATCATTTGTGTGAGTCATATATAAATGTTGTTTTGGGTATTTGAAAAGCCCGCAAAGTGCACGTTGTGATGTGATTAATAATAACGTTGGTACAGTAAAACATACGCTCACAATTTGAAGCCACAGATTTCGATGTGTTAATCATTCTAACTCTCTATTCCGCGTCGCCTGTGTAGATAAATAGATGACTTAGACCAGAATTAATGTCATTTAAGGCCCTTGTTAGATTCCCTGGAATCCCTAGACGTCCAATCTTGCGTGTGATAGTGGGCGGGACAAACAAACTAACATTGAGCTTGACGTCTTTGAGATTGTTTGCATCGATTTATGTGTATAATTTATCGAAACTGACGTAACAAAATCTCAAGCAGTGATTTAAAAACAAAAAATTTTTTTTTCACTTCTTTGCGTCCGTTTATTTTTTTTTTTTTTTTTTTATTTAGTTACTTAACTTAACTTAACCTAACCG
>JAAMPD010001541.1:63119-73521 GCA_025266255.1 Trissolcus basalis | reverse complement strand
AAAAAAAAAAATAATATATATATATATATATATATATATAATATATTTTCAGCGGCAAAAAGTTAGGTATTTCAAATGTATATTATTTTTCCGTGAGGGACCTTTTTTCAGCTTAGATTGATTTTTTCAAAAGCCTAGCAATATCCTGAATCGAGCTCTCCCAAACTTTGACATATTCGGAAGCACTGCGTTTCGATTTATAACTAGTTGCCGCGAGACCAACTGCATTGTCTTGAATCATGTAACCAAGACCATAGCCATCGTTTACAACCGGGCCAAAACCACCGAGTAAAATAGCCGGACTGGACAAAGTAGACGTGGATAAAATATTGTGATTGATTTGTGCGTAAGCAGGATCTCGATACAAATCGATCTGTTGGTTCTTTTTCTCAGCAATCTTTCTCAACGCAAACAAGTGTCTGTCAAAACCTTGGCCCATCGCAGCCTCCTTGACCAACTGACTGTGCAAATCGCAGCACTCGGCCAGCATCTTGTGGAACTCTGTCATTGACGGCCCGTTCTTAACAGTCCTTTTCGTCAATGTGGAACAAAAGTTCTTCGTCAGAGTTGTACACGGCCGGATAGTTTCCGTGCGCCCGTGCTTAAACGCCGCGGTGCTGCAGGACTCGTAAACAGGCACCGATCTGTTCTCCATCTTGTAGAGGGCCAGTTGGAACGACAATTGCATGATAGCGTCCGGGCTGAATTTGTGCCTCTTGCAGTCGTTTCTGTTGAAGCCTTCAAAGAGCTGGCCGTGGATGTCCAGCTCGTTCGATAGTTGCTCATACTTTATATTTTCTCTCCTAATGGTATCCTCCATCCTTTGGTCCAACTGGAAGTCCAATTGCGTCACATTAGGATTCTTAGTGAGAGCATCAATTTCCTCCGGTCGGATACCCGGTCGTTTCTCAACGTCATTCTTGATGTCCTGGAAGTAACGCAGGACTGCAACACCGTCACCCCAGGAGTGCTCGAAATTAACGCCCGCGTAACCGTCGTTTGTCAATATCAAAGAGAACGATTTGTCGTACCACCTGTTTTTGCCATCGCCCATTAGGTACGTCCTAAAAATCTCATTGTTATCATCCCCGACTACCTTGTCATCCAGTACGAGAACGAAAGCTGCAGAGTCTAGCTGTTTCAAGAGTGCGCTGTTGTTGCCAATGGTAGCTAGGTGACTTCTGCTTTCCGCCCACTGGTCTCTGTTGCCAGCCGATAGGATACCAATCGATTTGTCATTCATAGGCCGAGAGTCATTCATGATATGTTTTAAATTGGAGGCTATCTGAGCCGCCGAGACTATTTTCCCATCTTTGTCCAGCACGTCGAAGGAATAAAAATGGCCTCTCCTCAGGACCGCCAGATGCTTGTTATTTGGATCGCACTTTATCTCGTCTTTGTCCTTGCGGGGTATTCTCGTGCTATTGAATAAATTTTTGTACTGCGACATGTCGAGCGGGTAGGCATTGAACATGTACGCCCCGTACCAGGACACAGCCGATGGCAACATGCCCGTAATCGTCCTGAACAATTTTGTGTCAGACTTTTGTGGGTTCAGGTGGAAGACTTCCGGCTCAAGGATCCCGGCCCGGAGCGATTTCATAAACCTTATGGACGAAACCACCAGGTTCGTTGCTTTCAAAAGAGGCTCATTTAGTCGAGCGTCAGGTTCCTGATTGTAAACAATAATCGGATTGTAATTTATAGGCAGTGGTTTACGGTCTCTTAAATACATATCAAACCAATGCTCACAGATGTAATTTGTATGCTTGTTCTTACTGTCCTGTAGTTTTAGTTCCGACTGCAACTCGGGACCTTCGTTTTTTAAAAAACTTTTCACGTACGACTCGGTTTTTGAATACTGTTCGTCAGTCAGCAGGGGCCTTTGTGCGTTTAAGTAGCGCTGGCCGGTCATCTGGAGGTCCGGAATCGGCAAGCGGGGCAGCGATTTTTGAAAATGCATCATTGGTACTTTGCTTTCCTGGATGTACTCCGGACTGCTTTTTGTTGATTTTGATTGAATTTTAATTAGTTGGCTGAGCTGGCCAAGATGAACCTCCCGGCATCGTGATTGTTTCAGTCTTCCAAGCGAATACATTTTCGTTTTTATCTCTGTTTGAGAAAAATATAATTTTATTATTTAATTCTATTATTTATTGTTAATTTGTTGTTATTGTTGTTGTTGTTTTAATGTAAAAATGGTGGGTTTAAGAATAACAATTACCTTAGATTTGATTGGTTGAAGTGACGTTCAACGAGGTTAACTGTCAAACAGAAGAGGACTTTGTACCGGAGTGTTGATCCATGCTGATGTTGTGATTGTGTTGGTAGAATACAACTGAGATGGAATTTATATTTGAAAGAGACGGTCTTTAACGCCAACCGGTGGAGCTGTTTTGCAAAGTCTGTCGGTAATGTAGGTCTATTGTTTATACTTAAAGTTTCTGTTACCTTCATATGGTAATGTTTTTGACAAGAGATAGGTTATGTTATACAATAACAAAAATTTGAGGAAACATGTTTTAGTGGTTTTTCTTCACCTTTTGCAAAATAAACTCGGTAATAAATTAAAGGTAAACAATGGCTAACCATATTTTTTAATGATTCAATTATAAAAACATAATGTATTGATTTCTTTGCAAGACAATGATTGTGTTAAAGTTTTTGTGATTTTTAGTAGACTATTATAAATGAGATAATCTGTCTAATGGTAAAATGATGACTGAAAATGTACACAATGGGAATGAAAACAAAGCAACATCAAATGCTAAGGATTCTACGATAGTCCAAATCACTGCATCTAATGAAGAAATAAACAGGAGAATCAATGCATTCATTTCAAGAAAACGACAGCAAATTAATGAACAAAATGTTAGAGAGTTTTGTCACAGGTAATTTTTATCTTCACATTTCAATCTAAACAAAATTAATCGTACAAAAAATCAAGTTATGTTATATTTTTGTTAAGGAACTAAATCATAAAAAATAAATAAACTGTAATTTAGACATAATTTGCAATTTGATAATTTTATTCACCATCATTTTATGCTTCACTAATTTTGATTTTTTCTTTTTCTTCAGGGATGTCAACGAAGAGAATGAATTCTCTTGTGCAAGAGTGGATGCTGAGTTTGTTAGACGGAAAGATTCCAAGAGTCATATAAAAGGTTCCGATGTTGTTTCATTTTAGTATTGTTTATAATTGTCGTTTTTATTTCACTTTTTTATTACTTCATTTATAAATGACTTGTAGTTTATTTTTATTACATCTCTTTTAAATGTTTTTTAGCGTTAGAAACGTTAAAAATGAAAAAAAGAACGTTTTATTGACAATTTTTTGTTAATTTCAGTTCACAGTATTGTTAATTCCTGGGGCCCTCAGACGGTCGACGCACAAACCTTGTACAAAAAGCTGAAAATTGAAAATACCGGACCTTCACTTTGTCCTTTGGATGAAAGGATGTCTGGGATAGAAAAGAAGTTGGGAATGAATAAACCTGTGCCAAAGGATTTTTATCAACGACTAAACAAATCGAAGACCGCATTTTGTACTTAGAGAGTATTTCGCCTGAGTACAGAGGATTTTGGGTAAAACAATTTTAAAAGGTATAGAATTGAGGAAATTTGAAAAATGGTTTGAGCATTTTTTTTTTATTTCAGGGAGACCGAAATGAAGATTCCACCCTTGATTTCAATCTAAAAAAGGTAACGTAGAATCGACAAATATACAATCAATTTTGTAGTTTCACAAAAATATACATTAAAAATATTTTTCTCACAGACTTATTCGCCCGCGGAGTTGGATTACAAATTACGAAAGCTGGAAGATCAGTATGTAAAAAAAGTTCATTGAGGATTGAAGATTCAGAAAAATTATCTCCAAAAAAATTTTTTCATGTAAATATTTCCAACGTTTGAAAGTATCCTGTTTTGTATTTGTTAATAAAAAGTACTTAGTGTAAGAATTGATTCATCCGACAAAGTCATTCTTATAAATTTGAAAAAATTAATGATAAAAACAATATACAATTTTTTCAATATTAAAACATTCAATAAAATATCTATAATAATGTCAAAAACTGAATGTAAAGATTACGTAAAGAAATTACTAAAGATTATAAAAAACGTAATAATTTTGTACTACTCGAATGTGTTATTTTTGCAATAGTATACAAAAAGTTAAAAAAAGAACGTTGAAAAATTTTTTTGCATATATAAGTAACAATGAAGATCGAATAAAAAATTGACTTTATACCAAACACAAAATATCTTTATAGAGCTCAAGTAAAAAAAAGAGTATGAATAAAACAATAGAATATAAGTGATTGTGAATTTCCTAAACAACTGAAAATATCAAAATCAAGTGATCAAGTCAACGCTCATATTGACTTAACATTAAGTGTACATTCACAATCAAAAAATTAATTCTAAACAAAGAGCCTAACAAATGTTGTTCGTTCTTCAATAATATTTTCTTTTCTTTGAATTTCTGTCCTTAATATTTATGTCTGAAAAAATCATGTTCGAATTGTTCGAATGAATTTTGCGTGTGATATTTGTGGAGGGATTGGAATTGAAATTGACGAGTGAAAATTGTCGATGAGTGTACTCTGTGGGGGCAGTGAGAGTCGCGGCAGTTAGAGGGCGTCGCGATCGACGCTTTTCCAGTCGGTCGGTATGATTTGGTATGGTCGCGGTTTTCACTTGGTCTGCGGACAAATTCGAGTGAATATCGCGCGAACATGACACGCGAGAGCGCGGCCCGAGGGCACTTGTGATTGAGGCGCGCCGAGTCGCAAGCGCAATTTCAAACCTGACGATTTCGCGTTCGAAAATCAGCCGCACGCGGGCACACGTCGTCTGCCACTCGGCTTGCTGCTGCCTCTTACTTTTTGCGCCCTCCACTCCCCGCGACAAATGTCAAATTCGAAGGCGACCGTACTCTAACGTAAGTACACATCTTCTCTCACTCGCCTGTATTTTATTTACTAAGCAAAAATTTGTCAAACCTTTTAAGCCGCACACATTTCCCAGCCACTACTTTTTTCCACCAACCATTTGACGTTAAGCGTTTGACAGATTGACAGATTGGCAAAAACCATTTTTGTTATTATTCTTCTCAATAAACAAACTCTTTCATCTTTAAAAATTTCATTTTTGTTTACACCTTTACTATATTTACATGATGACAGTTCTGAAACAAATTGACACAGCTGTAAAAAAATATTTGACAGTCCAAAAAAGTGTTTAATTATTATTTAATTGACAATTCTTAATTCGAATAAACATATACAATTTTATAAATCATTGTGAAGAAGTATGTTTTTTGTTTAATTATTATTTTGTTTTTTATGTGCTTTAGATTTTTATATTTTTGTTGTTTCATAATGAAGACTTTATGCGGTTACGTGACTAACGAATGGTACCTGGTTACACACACACTTCAATGGGTATTGTATTCTAATCGTGATTAGCCGCACAGTGAAATTATTGGCAACGAAATTATAGAGGAAAAAGCGCCGGGTTCTGGTTAATGTCAATATTATCTGTTGTATTAAAATCAAATCTTTAAAATTCATGTTTGACAACAAAGGCAAACTTTCTTCAGACATAAAAGATTTAACTTTTTATACTTCACGTTTAGTCACATCGTTTCCCTAAAACTTTACTTCAAAAAAAAATTGCACAAAAATAATAAATTGTAATCCAAAATATTTCTATAGCTATTAAATTTTGGAAATTTCTTTTTTTTTACCAATATGTTATGTATCTTTGATTTGTTTAATTTCGTTACCACTTTAAAATCTTTTCTCTAATATAAATATTGGACGATCAAATGTATTTTTTCCTCTGACATTTTCTAAAAGGTTGAACGACCATCTTTTTAAGACAAACTTAGATTCATTATTTTTAGCTCGATTTTAAAACTTGCGATGTATAAAAATAAGGAAAAGAAAAAAAAAGATAACAAACGGAATTCTTCTCGTCTGTCTGAATTTAATTGTTGATTTAAGATTTGAAATGTAAAAAGGGTGACGAAAAGAGCGATGCCGATGAAAATTTAAAACAATACTGCAGTGCAGTGGTGAAATATAACTTGGCCAATAATCGTATATACAAAAACACGAGGCTGACAATTTTAAGGTTCATGCACACACGAAAGCGGTCAGTGTCATTATACAAAATCACACTGCAAAACAAGATGCCTCGTTATTTATTCCACGCCGAGGCTCTAGCTTTGATCCACTTTTTCTTTCGATTGCCTCGTCAATTTTCGTTCAAATATCAGACTATAAAACCCGCGACAACAGTTGTTCCCAATGATTATTACGTCAAGTTCTATTTACCTTGGCAGAACGGCGCTTTCCGTTACTATATGAATTCTTTAGTTCCACCGCATTTCACATTTCCCTTCTTTATAAATAATAATTCGTGTTCAAGACCTCCGCAAGTTCCTGAATTTATCAATTAATTCGGACTTTTCTGAAAATACCGAACAGATATTTCCAAGTTCAAAACTTCTGTCTTGATTATCTTAAATTATACATCAGTATAATGAACAAGAAGATTTTGCTTCTAAGACAACTTTTCTCGCAAGGGTTTTCTAGTAAAAAGGATCATATATTGTCCATATATAAAACATATATTGATAATGTATTATTTCCAAAATCACATATTGACGATATATTAATTTTTTCTAATAATTGCTAATATATTGTCAATATATTAAAGTATATTGATAATATATTGTCAATATATTAAATTATATTGATAATATATTAATTGTTTCTAAAAATTACTAATATACCTATTGTCAATATATTGATAATATATGAACAATTAATATATGATCCTTTTTACTAGGGCGGTCGCTAGTACGATTCTCGTTTTTTGAACATTTGTTTTTAATTACAGTAAAATTTAAAAATTATCCCAAGTACAAGTATGTTTATATAAAATTTATAACGTATATATATGGCATCTTATATCATATTTACTTTTGTATCCTTGCCAGATAAATTTTGATTCATAAATCAGTCACTTTTGGAAAAAATATATTTTCCAAAGTGTATACAAGAAAAGTATGTTCTTTTCCTATTATTTTCAGTAGGAAAAGCGATTTATTTCTCTGAAGTGTGGGAAAAGCGTTAGCTTTTGACGTCTCTTCACTTCGTTTCCCTCATCTCAGTCAAACGAAGCATTTTTTACTGCAAATAATATGAAAAACAGACTTTTTTGAACTTGTTTAAAAAAAGTCCATGTTTTGAACATGGAATATTTACGATTATTTTTGAAAACAATGGTGCATATATGGTTTTTGTTTTAGGTGCCATGTTTAATACGGTTATAATGTATCTATTTGTATCAATTTTGTTTTGTAATTTATTCTTATTTTGGATAATTATTAAATCATTTGAAATTCCCAAAGATTAAGTGTTGAATTTCCATTAATATCAATAACATTTTTTTTCACAGCCTTCAATTTCTAAATAAATTTCAATATATTTTAAACAAAAATAACACAAATAGGTACACTATAACCGTATTAGGTACGTTTTCCTTAAAAAGATAAATTTTTACATAGTTCGACTTCTTCATACAAAATTGCTAATCCACTTTTAAAATGTCAAATTTGACTTCACCTGACTTGATCGAAAGGTTGATTTTAGTTGAATTCGTAGAATTTCTACGTATTTTAATTTAAAATAAAAAACATAAAATATATAACTTCAAACTGCAAGTATACAAGAAAAAAGTCAATTTACTCTTTGCATTACAAAATTCATTGATCAATGGTTTCTTGTTATTTATAATATTTTTAAACATATTTATAATATTTTTTTAAGTTTATTCTATCACATTTTAAATTGCAAGTACAATAATTTTTATAATTTATTTTTCATATTAAATATAAAAATGTTAGTACATTTTGAAATGGGTGTTTAAATTGCACACAACGTCGTCCATTCACTTATGATGTCATGAATGAACAATTTTCAATTTCCAATTTTGTACCTTAATTTACTTCAAAATATTAGACTTCAAAAATGTTGTTTATCCTGAACAAGATTTTACCTCGAAAATTTCAAATCTTTTAGTTGAACAGTTTTTTAATCAAAAAAGTCAATTTATGTGTTTGATTTTTTTTAACACTAAAAACGGTTTTGTAGATTTTTTGAATGTCTACGCCGGCGGATTTGCTTAACTCGTGTAATGCTGAAATAAGTAAACTTTTTATAACGTCTCTTGCAAGTCGCGAAACGTCACGCAGCGGCGCAGTCCTTTTGTCAACACTGTCCGGGCATTGTGCAACTCGTTGAAAAAGTCAAGAAAATGCCAAACGAGGCCATTTCGCGTCCCAAGGCATGAGCTCCGGGAGGCAAAAGTGTACCTATTAAAAATAGACGCTCAGGAATTTGCCAATGCTCGACTCAAACAAATAAATAATTGCTGGGAAATCGACGTTTTCTTACTATCAAAAAATCTTGCTTTTTACGAAAAAAAAAAATAATAATAATAATCTTGCTTTCTGAGGATAAAAAAATAAGATTTGAAAAAGACTGAAGATTAAAAAAAGAAAAGTGGACGAAAACATACTTTATTGGCTTGAGTGTTAAAAGATTCTTAAAAAGATGAAAATTAAACGGAAATGAATCGATTTGCTCACTTCCTCTTTGGCACAGGAGAATGGCGTTTTTGTTGCCGAATTAACAGCAAACAACTTTTAAAAGTTTTAATCTCACAAACGTTTGATTGGCACGAAATTTCAAACACGATTCCGACGAAATATCATATGGCCTTGCACGGTCTCGATGCATTCAAATTTCAGTTTTCATTTACAGTAAAAAATGTAATTTCAATTTTTCTGGTACTATTTTGGCAAACGTTATTATATGATACTTATCTCGTCAGATTCATTACAGTAAATGAGAACGGTTATTATCCTCATACTAGGAGTGGTAACGGAAATTTGAAATGAGTTAAAAGTGAATGATTGAGTTTTTTTTTTTTCAACACTTATTTCCTCATTTATTTCAAAAAGACGATTTTGTATACATTGTTTGTTATTTGTTACCACATGCTATTTATTTTTAATCAAAATAATGTTTGATTAAAAAAAATTCTTTCTAAAAGGTGAACACTTTTTTGTATTAATTATTAATATTATTTACAAAAAATGGAACACATGTTATGTGTTTTTAATCAAACTAATGTTTGATTTAAAAAATTCTTTCTAATTAAGGTGGACAAATTTTTGTATTAATTACTAATATTATTTACAAAAAATGGTACGAGTTTTGAATGAAAATAATTGACTTTCCAAACATGTTTATTGTCCTATAAATTTGATTGGTTTGATGAAGTGAATCATCAATAAATTAAAGAAAGGAAGAAAGCAGAAAATGTAGAATCAGACAATTTGGCATTTTTGTTTATAGGAAAGTGTGCCACGAGTGCTCATAAGGCGACTATCAAAGTGCTGAAAAACATTTCACTAATCTCTCGAATAGAATCTATCAGACACGATAGGCTCTTTTGCAAGTCGTTTGCCTCCTCCGTCGGGCACATGCATGACGAATGACTTAACTTGGTTCGTGCCCGCCAACGCTTTTTGCCATCCGACGCGACGTATCGCAAATATCTTATTGCTTTTATGAATGAAGATACGTGTAAGGATGAAATTATATTCCCTCGTGCCGTGCCTCACACACATTATCGTGATTTGCATAGATAAAACATTTTCAAAATATAGATTCTCCTACTTGCCAATTTGACGGTCGATGATTTCTCCCAGATTAACTTGTCTCATTTTCAATTTTTTCCCCATTCAACTGTTATTCAATTGATTGATCCATTATTCCCCAACTTATAATTTGACCATCAAACAAATTTGATTTATTAATTATCAATTTATTTTCCTTTTTTTTTTCAACCTCATATTGCAATTGAAATATTTCATTTAAAATACATTTTTCATTCAACAAATTTCTTTTTTTTTTTTTAATATTCAATTTTTTGTTTTTAAACTTTGAAATGTTGATTTTTTTTTTTTTTTTTTTTTTGAAAAGTGTAAATTCTACTGATTTAATAAAATACAGCTCATGTTGGTTTATGTATGTTTGTCCATTAGGATTTCAATACGAAAAAACACAAATGAAATTGAAGACACGGATCGATGAACCGGACATGCACTTGGAAGGCCCTCTTTTGAAATTGAAAAAGTATCGAGGAAATTTCTGATTTTTATACACTTTGAGTGGTAAAGTTGCTCTGTAGATCAAAACAAATAACTGAAAAGAGGACCTTCAGAGCACAAGCCCGGTTCTCCGATCCGTGTCATCAATTTCCGTTTCACAAGCGTTACAACTTGAAAACCAACTAACGAAATCAATTATTTTCA
>JAAMPD010001541.1:23173-63102 GCA_025266255.1 Trissolcus basalis | reverse complement strand
ATCACTGAAAGATGAAGGCCATTTTTGAAAAATTTTAACATTGACTTCTGTTCTTGCTCATCGACCGTTTGGTTCCAAAATGTTCCAATGTCATTAATGCATCTGTGCACCGTCGCTAGATGCGCAACTAATAGCACGTACTGCACCACAGTCATTATATAATAACTCTGGGCTCCAAGCATATTCAATTTTACAATGGGATCTCTCACTTCAAGAAAAATCTTCAACAAATTTGGAATAATATTAAAAAGCATGAGCAAAATTGACAGCACTATTTTCAATTTATTCCCGTATTTCGGTAAAATTGATTTTGTACTTTCTGGCCATAAGCCGTAAGGATTTAACGTCAATTTATAAAACTTGAACTTGTGCTCGAAGTCATCATATTCATCAGTCATTTTTGTTCTCATATTTTTCGTTTGGAAACTTGTACTCTATCTTGTCGTTTGGTAGTTACTAAAGTTGGATCAGAGAAATACGCAGGTGGCAATTTGTGGCAAGTTTGTCTGTCGTCTATATGGGGTAATTTATTTATAAGACTAAATAAAACATTGACAAGAGCGAACAAAAATTAACGAAAGTTATAAGTTTATAAATTGTAGAGTTTGAAGATCGTAATTATACCCGTCAATGAGTCGACTTGTCTATACGATTTTATTATCAGACTAGAAGTCTTGCACGAGATCTCTAATAAAAGTTTGACTATATTTCATATACACTGACACTTTATAGTATAAACACAATTTATTAGTTCATTAGAACTAAATTAAAAAACTGCGGCATATTAATTTTCTTCTGTTGAATTTTATTTTTTTGAGGTGAAAAATGTAACTCTTCAAATAGGCAAAATAAGTTTCTTCATCATTATATTTTCTACCACAATTATATTTTCTATCAATTTTTGTCAAGTTATGAAGTCAATGAGATCACGAAAGATTGATATTGTTAACTAAATTTGACTCGAAATTAGAAATTTCAAAGTTTATACTTTTTTCTCTCGAGTTACGGTCAACACCATCTGTTGGACGATGGCTCAATTAGACTTCCCGACAGAGAAATACAAAGCAGGAAGACGAATCTACGATATTAAAATCCGTGAACTGATATTGTCACTTGCTGATCATTTGACACCGGCTGCAGAAAAGAGTTGTGTTTTAAAAACAACTTTACAATAGTAATGTAAACATATTGTCAGAATAATAATTTTAGGAGTAACTGATATTAATAAGATGTCGAAAAAGAAGTTCCAACCTTCGTTAAGTTCAGAAGCAACGACCGTGAGTAATTAAAAGTATAAGAAACAATTTTACTTGTAGTCATAATAATTGTTTTGTAAATCTGCTTGAATATTTTAGGCTGACGTTCGAGAAGATGAGGAACAAGCGGTCTAATTTTAAGAGATCATTGATTTACTTGTTGCTGCTGGATATTTTCGAGCACGAATAAAAGGCTTATCAAATTTTGATAAGGTTAGTATAGAACAAATATGAACATTTATTGCAGAAATGTCATTAAAAAATTTGAATCAGTATTTAATAATTTTTATAAAATAAAAAATATGAAAATATATAAAATGTGTGAAAATTTAAATAGTTCAAATTATATAATTATTTTCATCATATTTTCTTTTTCATTTTGCAGGTAGTTGGGGGTTTGACCTGGTGCATAGAATCGTGCAATTTCGATGTAGATGTTGATCTTTTGTTCCATGAAAATTTAACAATCGGACAAAAATGTAAGTTTGAAACATTGTCACTAATTTGAAGATATCCTAATTTGTAATTTTGTTCTAGTTCCCTGACAGAAAAAATTGTTGTTGTGTTACCAAAAATGAATTGTCCACATCGCATAGAACCGCATCAGATCCAAGGTTTGGATTGCATACACATCCTCCCAGTTGTCCAAGTGAGAATGTTAACCATGTATTTAATTGAACTTTAAAAAATACTAACTAATTTTGAAGAAGCGAAAATCATTTCGGTGTTGTTTTACAGTGGCTTGTTATACAGTCGATGAAAACACGAGAAGAGATGGCAGAATTTGTAAGAGCTTATTCGATCAGTCAGTCAAATAAGTTCCATACTTTTCAGCATGAAAAGACAGACGAAGAAGTGTTGCAAAACGTAAAAAAAGTTCAGGTTCGTGTATGCAGTTATTATGCGATGTATACAATTCAGCAGTTCTTATCTTAATTGATGACTAATTTTAGGAAGGTTTCACTCCAGTACGTCAATATAAAAGACAAGGTGATCCTCCTACAAACCTGGAATTGCAATTGAAAAGTACATTGCTTGAATATGGGGGCATTCCAGCTCATTTCAAAACGTTAACTAAGGAGGAAGAAGATAAATCACAAGTTGGATCAGAAGGAGTGGAGAAAACTGATGATGTACGAATCTATAAGATACATTTATCATATTTCAATTCAATCTTTTCAATCATTTTGATAATATTTTTCAGAATCATCATGCAGACCTTATGAAAACTATGTCAGCCATTGATGACAAAATGGTAAAATTTTGCAAAGAATTAACAGTGGATTTCAATTCAAAGAATCAATTTATTGAAATAATTTGAACTTTTTTCTAGGGACGATTAAGTGCAAGTACCGTGGGAAATATTGTAAACATTCAAGCGCAAGAAATTGCAAAAGTTGCTGAAAGTTTTGCAAATGCACAACCTGTAGATGAAAAGGTGAGCTTAAATGACAGTCATTTTGTATTTTCCGATTTTACTTCCTTAAGATAGATAAGATTTTTCCCTATAATTATCGCTACATGTTTATCAAAATTCATAATATAAACTTTTGCTTTGATGGTCACTCTGGAACTACTTCAAGTATAACTGAAAACCCATTTTTATTATTTTAAATTATTTTTCATTTCAGAGCGGAAGCCCGGAATTAAAGACAATAACTACTTTAGAAAAACGAAAATTACAACTCCAAAATAAGCTAGAACAAATTAAAAAAGGAAAAGAAATATTGCAAAATGAAATGACAGAAACGAATGAGAAACTCAGCAAGATAAGGTCGGATCGTAAATTAGTAGAAGACGCTTTTCAGAAAATGAGAGAACTGGAAACTGATGGAAACAAAGGGTAAATAATAATTATGAGTTCAAATCAGTGAAAGTTTTCAGACATTAATACATAATTATATTTCATTTCAGAATGCTTCGACGATTGAAAGAGTTGTTATCTGTTTATGATGGTTTGAAAGAACAAGAAACAAAGTTTAAAGAGCAGTGTAAGCAAGATTTAGGCAATTTACAAAGATTATTAGCAGAAGTCGAGAAAAATGAGATGCATAAGGAAGAACAATTGTCAGCTTACGATGAACAGAAGGATGTTGTTTGTAAACTGAAATTGCAATTAGCAAAGAAAAATCGTCAAGTGGCTTTGATGGCTAGACAATTAGATGATGTTCCATGTAGGTCAGAACTTACCCAGTACCAAAAACGGTTTTTGGAACTTTATAACCAAGGTAAAATTTAAAAAAAAACATAAAATTAAAAATTTTAAACTGTCTTAAATAATTATAACAAAGATGGATTAGGATAAGATTTAGTATTTGAAAATTATATTTAATATTTTATTCCAGTGTCTGCAAAACACAAAGAAACGAAACAACACTATACTTTGTATAACACGCTGGACGACACGAAATTGTATTTGAACAAAGAACTGTCGATTTTGAATTCTATCAAAGAAAATTATAAAGAGTGAGTACGATACCTTCAATATTAAAACCTATTCTAAAAATTTTTAAATTTATGTCTATTTTTTTAATTTCTAGAGCAATGATTTCATCTGGTAAAAGAGAAGAATTTTTGAAGCAGTTTCAAGAAATTGTTGACCGCATTTCTGAAAACAAAGAAAAGGTATTAATATTTTTTTCTTATAGTAAATATAACAAATTTTTGGAATTCAGTAACTCAAAGTCTAACTAATTTTTAGGTGGAGAAACGATTTGAGGATGAAAAAGCTAAACGAGATGAATTAGCCAAGAAATTGTCCACGCTGAAAGAACAACAGCGTCAATATGTGATCGCAGTTAAAAATCTCAGTCAACAATGTCGTGATAACGAATTACTTTTATCAAAACTACGTGTATCGCAAAGCGAATAGTAATTTTATATTGTAGATAATTTAAGGCTGAAGATTTGACAGCATTGGATGAGTCTTGAGTTTGTACATTTGAGAAGTGTACAGTTCTGATGCCAATTCTTGATAGCGATTTAGAGCTTTCGTTCTTGCGCTCATATGTGATCTTAAGTTATTTATTTGCTCGTTAATTTGGCCGATTTCTTCCTGAGAATCATCTTCAGTCTGTAAAATATTATGATAAAATTGAGTTATTTTACCTGTTTCAAAACGAACTGAAAAACATGTGTTCTGATCAAATAAAAAATTCAAACCATAAGTCACAATTATGACACCGAACAAAAAACTAATGTAAACTACAAAATAAATTTAATCATATTTTGAGGAAACAAAACGTTCACCTGTTTTAAAAGCGATTCAAGCCGACCAATCTTCAGTTGACACTCTTTGATTTCGAATTTCATCCTGTTGGTTTTCTTTGTAACATGTTTTTTGAAATCTTTGATACATTTGTCACGAATCTGAATGAATTGATCTTTTGACAATTTTTCAGGATTCCCTATCTCAGCCAGATATACTTGCAAATAGTCTATACTGCCAGAAAATATTCGATGACTATGTTCCAACAATATTTTTTCCTGTAAATTTTTTAAATTGTTATTATGACCGTTCAACTTGAACGAAAAAAAAAATTTACCTTTTGTAACATTTTATTTCTCTCAGCCATGTTTCTATTTCTATCGAAGATGGATACAGACAACTGTGGATTTTCAAATTCCATATGTTTGTTTATTAAGAACTTATTTAAAATAACTTCAAAATCGTTGATGAGTTGCAAAATGTCTTGTTCAATTGAGATGAGTTCTCTGAATTCATTGTAAAGAAGCAGTATTCGCTCAGATGATGGAATTTCTTCAGGCTAAATTTGTTTCAGAAATATTGAAATGAATTTAACTGTCTATTTAAAAGAAAGGCTATGGACATTAAAGTATAATATACACTATAACTCCAGGTGCGTTTAAAATCAAAGACGTATGTTTCTTTCTCGTCAGACATCACAAGCAACTTTTTGTACGTCCTAGAAGCCCTGGTATAATTTTCGTCGTTATAAAAATACTTCAAGTGCATTTCGCCGTTTTGAATGTCAAAAATCCTGATCGCAATATTTTTTGAAGCTGGGAGTGAAGGGTTTCGGTCGAACCATTCTGTTATTTTCTATCCATGGAAAAAACATGAAATTTGAAATCTTCGTTATGTAAAATTCAAATTTGGATTTAGAACTTGACTTGTTTCCTAGTTGTAAACTATAATTACCTTTATGAATTTTACGTTGATATGAATCTCACTTTTTCGTTCCTTAAATTCGACTTTCCTAAAATAGAATTTGTTATAATAAATCGTAAATGTTTGAAAAAAGAGAATTTATTTGAACGTTAATTTAATCGATTTTCTATTTATACCTGCATTTCAAAAAATCATCTCTGTTTACAAAATTGAGTGTCAAAGTGAAAGGATCTGTTGTAATTTGGCTCAAACAGTCAAACCTAACTTGATGATAGAAATTCAGTGATCGTTCATTTACAATTGTATTTTCATCATGGATTGAATAACAGTGTTCTAGAAATAGATCAAATTTGATTAGCTGTTTGTAAGTTAAAATTTCAAAGCAAATTAAAAATCATTTGCAAACCTTTACAAGCATCAGATCGGCCTTTATTATAATAATCTGTAATTTTGTTGGTTTTCAAATCCGTATATGATTTTATTAAATGATCCATCCTGAACAAATATTCGTCGGTTGTGTTTATGGGATTTTGGTAATCATAATCTTCATAAATTGTTATTCGTTTAATTAATCCGTTCGAATTATAATAAGGCGAATATAATTCTACCTTACATTTTTTGTATAAAATAGTTTTGGTTTCATCAGCATAACGTTTATCATAATCTGCAATAGGTTCAAAAAAAAAACAAACAAACAAACAAAAAAACAAATAAATAGAAAAAATAAGTTTTTAATGAAAAAAAACTTTTTTTAACCAGAAATTAATATCGAAATGTATAGGACCTGCACTAGAAATTGTTATTTCTCTAACATAAGATGGTGCCATATCTAAATTTTTTTCTTCATAAATGCAATCCTGAATCTCTGAAGGATCGTTCAGCAACAATTCGGTATGTTCTTCGGGTAGCAGTTGAACCCAATGATTTTCATTTTCTAAATCCCATTCCATTTGTATGCAACTTATCGGCGGGATTTGTAAATTAATCCAATAATTGATATCATTCCAAATGCTTTCGACACTTATGTAAAACTGTTCAACTTTTTCATTTGTCAACTCGAAATCGATTCCAGAAGATGGTTCGATGAACAAAGGTTGTTTGATTTCATCTGCCTTAGGACCTTCTGGATCTGGCAAAATCAACACCCAGGCGTGAATTCTGCGACCGTGATATTTATCAGGTACAAGTTGTTCGTACTCCTAAACATTCATGAACAATTATATTAATTAAATGAGAATCAATTTTAATGTTTCAAACCCAAAAATTCTAATGTATATCTATGTATATATATAAAATATATATATGTATACAGGGTGTAACGGGAGTATATGATGGCGAGGCATGTACTGATTCTATGAAAAATTGTAAACAAACGTGTATCGCTCTGAAAGACTTCGACCGGTGCATATTGAAAATTCGTACACATAATTGAGTCGACTTCGCAGCCCTGCCAATTTTTCTGCAAGCAAACCTGATCATGACCTACAAGTGTACAAAATTTCAAGTCGATTAGACTCTCGGAACAATACCAAAAAAAAGTGCAGTTCGCCCGGTGCGCATTGAGAATTCTTCATATACTCCCCTTACACCCTGTATATATATGTATACATCAAAAAAGTAAAAATCTAATGAAATTAAAATTATAAAATCTTACCTTATCTTTACGCTCTTCTTCTTCTTTCAGTTTAGCTAATTCGTCTCGTAACTTTTTCGTTTTTTTCTCCTCTTCTTGTTGCAAAAACTGACTTTTGAAATTCGGTGGCGCCTTAAAAATGTATGGATTAGGCAGTTCTTCCTTCGCTTCATTTTGCAACAAATCATTAACTTCGTATTGATAAGGCGAAGGTATTTTTCTTGTGTCACATTCGACAACTTCTTTTGCGGCATATCCACTTACGACAAAAGCATTATATCCTTGTCCGAGTAATAAGCTGACGAGAAAAGTCGCATATTCAAAACTGTTTCCTCTTTGGTGGTGAACCAGGTACGATGGAGACTTCAATGCATTTGGCTGAAACATCAAAACAAAATTTCATAAAATAATTTTCAATTTTAACTTTACATATTATTATAAATAGTATCAAAATATCTAAACTAATTACAAAGTTAATGAAATAAAATTCCAAAAATATATATTAAAAATAGACGATTCCTACTTCTCGACTGTTGGTAACAAAGATTTAAATACCAACGGAAGATATTTTTGTAAAAAATTGGATGACAAAAATAATAACAAAAAAAATTTCAACTAAAAAGCTTTTTCAACTTATTATAAAAAATGTTATATTATTTGTTTGTTTTATTTTTCTAAATGATTATCACACAAAATATTTTTATTTTAATTTATCATGAAAAGGTAAGAGTGAATATAACTTTTTTATCGACCGAGGAAGAATCACAAGAATACAGTCTTACCGACCGAACTGCATTCATAATTTTATTCTTTTCTCTGAGAGCGCCACAAATATGATAACAATAATATACAGTAAGCAGACCTATTAAAGACGAGAGAGCACGAGAAAACACAAATGTAAACACGTGGCGCGCCACGAAGCAAGCTTGAATGAAATTACATAAGCGCGGCGCTTGTGTGCGACTATTCCATTTGTCTGCATAAAGATGTATGTATGCGCAAATGTGAATAGTATTACTTATTTGTATTGCTCCATTTATATACTTCTGCTTTAACGTAAATTCGAGCATCACGTGTTTTGAGTTCTGCTCGAGTAACACGTGTCAATGTTTGATTTGCAAATTTGTTATTTGAATTCCGGTTTTTTATTGAAATTATTTTTAATTTCATTACCATTAACTTACGGAGAATCAAATTATCCATCTAATTATTTTCGAAAACAACATTTTCTGTCCAGAATAAACAATAACTTTAAATCAAACATTTTCCCCTCATTGCAAAACTTACTTTTCTCATAAATAATAATGCTTTTATTATTTCATGAAAAATATTTTTCTTCCAACAGGAAACAAACATTTGGACAAACGAACGAGATTATAAGATTCAAAACAGATTCAAATTGCCAGGTGGCGAAACAAAACAAAACCACTTTGCTTTGACGGTACAAAAACAATAATCCCGAGATACTTTTTTCACGCCGATTAACTGTCCACGCAGATCTAATATCAGACACCACTTTGCGTTCGTTTAATTTCGAAAATGTCGTTTCCATCTGTTGATTCAACCGAACGATTATTATGATTCAACAAATATTGACCTTGACACTGAAATGATTATCCCACACAGCTTACGGGCGTTTAAAGGGTGTTTAAATTGTGCTCCACAGGACCGGTGAGATAAAATGTAATATTCCTATTCAATCAATTATGTAATCCAGTCCGATTGTATCGATTATAAATAATTCAGCATCCGTGGCTTGAATTACGCTAATAATTCCGGTGAGCCGAGCGCTGATTTATCGGTCAGTCCGATCGATAAAACGATGCCACCTAATTACGTCTGGCGAACTCTTGATTGTCAAAAATCAAATTCCAAATACCTTCGAAGGAACGAAAAGTAGATCCACCTCGCGTCTCACAAATATTCCAACTGCAATTTTTTGTCCTCTGATTTTTCTTCTCTCCTTTCTTTTTATCTCCCTTCTTTTTTGTCCTTTTTTTTATATCTCTTATATTTCCTCTCACGTGGATACAAATTTTCGCGTCGTAACGAAGGGACGATCTTACGTCCCTCGAAGGCAGTCTGCGCGCAGGTTCTTCCTTTTTTCGATGGCTTTTCTTTTTATCTGCGAAAAACACGTAGCTCGGTTAGGTTAGGGTAGAGATAGCCAGTGGGTGGCGCGGTAAACTTGCTCCCCTTGGCAACCCCGCGCCCTTCGGCATCGTCGTTGCTCGCGTCGCCCCTCGCCCCGGCCGCTTCCCTATTCTCCACGACGCCCCTCGTCAACCTCATTCCTCGACCCCTTCGACCGTCACCCACGTGGGACGCAAGGCGAGGGTGTGAGGCAACAGACAACGCAGAGATACCGCCGCGGTGGCAGCTGCGCCCAGTGGCTCTCAACCTCGCGATTTTCGCACCACCGCCAGCGATCGATCGCGAATTTCGGTTTGAATTTTCAGGTACACTTTTCAGTGCCCCTTTCACGCTCGTGTTTCGCGTGCAAAAAGACGCGACATCGTCGATGACGATGCACAACGCTTTTTTCAAGGGGAACAGTTCCGGCTACATTTTTCGATAGCCTCAACATTATGTATTAAAGCCGATGGCTCCGTTCTTATATTTTCTACCCATATTATCAATATATTGACAATATATTGATCATTTAATTTAAATATTTTTCATACATCAACCATATATTGGCAATATATTAGCAATTTTTAGAAACAATCTACTATATGGTCAATATATGTTTTATATATATGGACAATATATGATCCTTTTTACTAGGGATGTTTTATATGTTTTTTCGTTATAATAAGTATCAGTGAATTAGCTTTCACCTTCAACTATATAATTGATAAAAATAAAATTTATAATAATTTAAAAAAATGCAGTAAAAATTTTATATAAATAATTTAATGTATCATTATTATTTGTATATGTATATTATGAATTTGTTTTGAAAAAAAAATGAATTTATTTATTTTCATGTTTTTGAATAGTAATGGAAATAACCGACGATACAAATACCTGTGCTTCAGGCAGTTTGAGATATATTTTATTTCAATAAAAAAAAAAGAAACACTTGGATGTCGATTTTCAATTAAATACCTTGTTCAATCAAATTTTTAGAGTTCAGAATTGCAGAGCGAAACAAAAAAAGGTAAAATTAATTTCACGGGAAGAAATAGAGTTTATTTTCCTATCTTCAGGAAACCTAGTAAGTCATCGAGCTTCGCGCATAAGGAAATTGCGTGCGTTACACTTTCATTACAAAGCCGATAGCAATTTCAGATATTTAAGTCATAATCATGGTCGTTAAGTAGGTTAATGTTTTTGACATTAAAAAAATCGAACTTTTAATTAAAAAGTTTTTTAATGATGTTAAATTTAAAACTCAGAAAAAAAAGGACAGGTGCAAATTAATACACTACAAATAAAATAATCGGAACTGAATAAAAATGAAGACTAGAAATAGCTTTAAGGATGAGAGAAAAAAGTTTTTTTTTGTCACTGAGGTGGGATTGTTTTGTCAGAGGATGGACAAAGTTTTTTCTAATCAGTTTTGCTGCATTCTGCCACGTAATAGTTGGATCAATTTTTTTTATTCAGGTTTGGGTATGGAGCAGGAAGTAACGGTCATGTGGTCGCGGCACATGACTCATTCGGAAGCGGACAGTTTCCATTCTGAAACTGTTGTTCTATCGATCAAACCTGTTATTGAATTATAATTGCCAGACGAAATTAGGTTCCTTGTTTGGAAGTCTGTGACAGCATTAACAACACCCGAGTGGGAGTTAAAGAGAACAAATTTACATAAAACTATGCATCCAAATTTCTTCATCGGTCTGAAAAAACCACTTTGAATAACAAAATGTTCATATAAATTATTTCGCAAAACGTTAATTGCAACATTAAAAACAAATCAGTTAAAAAGTGATAGATGCAAAGATGCAAATTTTTGTTATAAATTGAAGCTTAAAAAGTTGAAGAAAAAAAAATGTATAAAATAAAAATAATTGTTAACGAAGGCGGACGAATATGGAAAATGTGTTTTTCTTATAAAATACAATAATTTTCCTGCAATAATATTGTTTTTTGCAAACATGCAATATAATTAAATTATACAAAAGCTTTCTTATCAATTAAATTCAACATTAACGTTCGAGCCTTTGACGGTAAATCAAAGTCACGAGTGTCGAGATCACGCAAAGGGTTCAAATGATTCTCAACAAGTTTGCTATCGCGACGATAACTTTGGTCGGTTATACGCGAATTTTGCGATCGTAATATCGATTGTTATATGGTTCAAATGGCCAATCGGATTGGTGCGGTAATAAATTTTTCTGCCCAGGAAGAGAAAGAAACGGCGAAATTGTTGATATTGAATTATATTTTAAACAATTGCTATTTAATTAACATCCGCCTGCATAATGGCGTTACGTTCGAATTTTCTCGGTTGTGCAATCACGTTAACGTGTTCCAATTCACACTCTCCTCAAAACACGTTTCCTGGTACACTTTTATGTTTATCAAAGTGGAAAAAAATCAAACGTTTCCATTCTTTTTTATTTTACATTTTTCTCTTCAATAAATATTTAGTAACTAAAAATTTTCATTTGTTTTTTTTTCTTGAAATTGTGTAATGATATAATGAGAATGATTTTCATTAAATTTTCAAAACCTCATTTAAAATGTTTCTGTTGAAATTGAAAAGAAATCCAACTTTTTTTTTTTTTTTGTAACTGTCATGAGACTTTTTAGGAATTTTGTTGAGCAATTTTTAACGACAGTCTGCGTAGTTTCCGTGAATACACAATCACCATAGAGATCCGTAACGTTCCTCAACGAGGAAATCAATTCTGCAGAGAGCCAAAAGTCGCAACGAAAAAAACACACATTTTTAAGCTAGATACGACGGTAATAGTATTTGTGCGGGGACAAAACGTTACGCACTGCCATAATAGCCGGCTCAAAGAGCGTCGCGCATAATAAATTTACGAGCAGATGCTGACAGAAAAGTGACGATGTTCGCGACTGCGTGGCGCGTTTAAATGTAGTTTGAGTATACACGGATAGAAAAAACATCAAAATTTACTGTGAATCACTGTAAACCGCGAACCATAACCTCAAATGCAAATTTTTCTTATGAATCACAGAAAACTTTATTATGGACAGAACATTTTTTATTGATTTCCGAATAAATTTTAGTGTTTTCACTGTAATTTTTTTGATGAAGCTTTACGCTTACATTTTCCCGTTTTTAAATTTCAATAGAGTTCAAGAGAGTTCATACAATTTTTTATGAATTTGCAACTTCATCATTAAAATGAAAAAAAAAACAAATATTAATTTCATTTAAAATAAACTTTCTTACTGGTAAAGCATAAAACTAAAGATAAAGACAAACGATAAGAAAATTGTTACTTTTGTTCTAGAGTAGAAATGACTATCAGATTTTATCATCGGCATAAACTCGTCGTAAACCGAAAGCAATACTTAAATCTACCCTAATCAAACGAAAAGATCACTACGTACAAAAGGACACTACATTTCGTGTCCGCGAGCCCTTAATATACAATATCGATCGAACGTCAGAGTTGATTCATACACTCAAAAAATCTGTCCAGGATGCCAGAATGAAACAAGACATTTCTTATTTGATATTTCTTATCTAATTTTTCCTATTTCCTATACATTCCGTTATTCAATTTTTCTAATTCAATTTTTATCTTATTTCCGTTTCCTTGTTACACTTTTGAAATTCACAATAAGAACGTCCTTCTTATACGTGCCACTTAGTCCAAATTGGACAGGCATAAACAAATCGTTTATGCAAACGGGGACGTTTGCTAGAGTCGCTCGAGGTCCACTCATTAATTTCAAATCAACAATTCAGCACCGCTCGAATTGATCTAATATTCACGGTAACATTGTTTTTTTCTAGGTGCACAATGTCGCAGAAAAACGTGACAAAGAAGCTGCAGGATGGCAAACGGCCAAAGGAACTGAAAATGTCTTCCAGTCTTTCCGGCATGTCGCAGTTATCAAACAGCAGCGAGGAGACCTTGGAACCGTTAGTTCATAAATCTCATGTTTCAGAGAGTCTAAACCGGTGTGTAAAACAACAATTTTCAAAATATAAAACAAACACATTCGACAAATGTAAAAGTTTAAAAAAGAATGTAAGAGAGTTATTTACACTGCAAAAATTGCCAATTAAGACACACAAAACAGTGTCTTAAATTGATTAAAATGTCTTAAAAATGTCCGTATTTAAGACACTCAGCGTTTCCAATTAAGAAACTAATGACTTAATTCAATGTGTTATTTATTAAGTCTTTTAAAAGCGTCTTAAAAATGACTGCAGAAAGTGTCTAAATTTAAGACACTTGTTTTTACAGTGTACAAAGGAACGAAAAAGAAATGAAACAAAATTGTTTAACTGAAAGCAATTTATTATCGTGTAGTGTAATCAAGTTTCTGCAAATTCACAAGTTCAAAAGTCACAATAAAAATTTGCATTTTGACTATATAAAATATTTGTTACAAACTTCATAAGCATGCACAAAAGATTAAAATGTATCTAAAAATCATATGTCAGTAGAGAAAAACTAAAATCGAACAGTCTCATCCAATTGAAATTTCTTCTTTACCGATGCAAAAAAAAGCAAACAAACAAGCCAGACAATAAATAATTTCACAATAATTGCCGTACTATCAATGGTTCTCTCGTTCAGTCTTATTCTCTGATTGAATCGCAGTATTTTCAATTCCTCATTGAACTCTTGGAGCCACCATTTTTTATCTTAAATCATTCATCTCTTTTCGTTTTCTAAAAATTTTACAAATTCACAATAATTTATCTCTCGTTTAAGCATAACGACGAAGGAAGATCCCGTGGCGAATGAGTGGCTGATAGCTGGACCGACTGGGAACAAGACGCCAGTGCTGCGTTTCAAGTATGTTTTTAAAACTAACAATATTTTGAAATACAAATTGTTTTTTTTAATTAAAAACGTTTCCAAAAAGTTACAATTTTCTAGCATTAATTTGATCGTTTCAGATGTTCCGCGTTGGCGAACCCTCCAGAGGATCCGCCAGCAAAGAAGCTGCACATGACATACAAGATCTTCCATGCAGACACGAAGCTCATCAACGTGATTTTGCAGTCCCATGGTTTCATGGAGGTGAGATTTTTTTTTAATTTCCTTATTTTTTCCAGACCAAAATCTGCGCAATCACGTAAAAAACTATATGTGACGTGTTACATATATGTTTACATGTATGGAACTCATGACCCATACACGTACATATGAGACAACACAAATAAAACATTTATGCTATACATATATGGTTGATATTTACGAGACATAAATGTGGCCATATATAATTTTTTTTTACTTGAGTATATACTTTGCCCTACATATATCCCTAGTAAAAAGGATCATATATTGTCCATTCATAAAGCATGTATTGTTATATATGTAACAAATATATAATATATTATTTGAAATTAATAGGGCCGTTGAAATTAATTATCCTAAATTAAATTCAAATAATATATTATTTGAAAAATCTTATATTGACCGTACATAGCCAATAGATTGTCGATATATGAACAATATATGATTTGATGAAAAATAATATATTTTCAATTTATTGATAATATGGACAATATATGATCGTTTTTACTAGGGATGACACGTTCATCTTTACTTAAAAATGGTTATTAGAGTACCAAAACTGTCGGTTAGAGTATAAAAAAAGTTGAGTTAATACTGGCGAATTGAAAACGAGTTGGAGTGGAGAGCTGGTGGGTTGTTCTCCAGGGTTAACAGATGCAATCGCTCCAGAACCAATGCGAGCCGGAACATAAATCAATGTCGATATTGGACTTGTGTAAAGTTTCTCTGAGGTTTCTTACGCCCTCGCAGTCGAGGCCCCAATTGGCCAGGTTCCCGATCCGTTTGAGCTTGGCGCACCGTTTAAGCACGCTGAGAATCGTCGTTTCCGAGATCTTCCCGGCCTCGTAGAGGTAGAAACATCGCAGCTCCTGCATCGCACCGTTCCCCAAGAGTTTCTCCAGCTGAACGTTGGTCAGGTCGTAGCAGCTGTGCACGTGGAGGTGCACCAGCTCCGGAGACAGGGTTAGCACCCTGTTGATGCTCTTGGCGCTGACTGTACTTCCCAATTGGACCTTTCTGAGATACTTGAGAGGTGTGGGATCTACACCCTCGGACCAGACGATATTCGCACCATCCACTACGAGAACTCTTAGGTTCGGACAATTTGTGAGAACCTGTTTGATGTCCAGTTCGAGTGGCACCTCGTTCTGTAAAACTCTGAGGTTCAGTTGTCGAAGGTTGCTCCCGTTCGACTGGAGGTACTCGTTCAAACCCCTGAGCCAATCCAAGCTGGAAGGAATGCTGTGGATACTCAACGAGGTGACGTAAGGGAACAGCTCCAAGGCCTTTGGCGGATGATGGGGTTCTGTGATGTGGAGCTTCTCGACCCTTGGGCAGGCCTGGGCCAGCAGTTCCAATCTGGCGACGGTTGTCCTGGAGCTTTTGGCCTGGGTGAGGCTGAAGGGGAGCTTGAAGCCTATGCCCCGGCTCATGATTTCCACAACCCTCCCAACGTGACTGTAATCCGCCAGGGACTCCAATCTGGGCACGTTCATCAGTGCGAGAAGGACTCCGGCGCTGGTGACACTTGTGTTTGCTACATTGAGTACTCTTAGAGTGTCGCAGAGGAAGGTCCTGCTCTCCCTGATATCCAGCAGAATACTCGAGACCTTCTCTCGTTGCTTTTTCTCGGACTTCGGTCCTCTGAGTTTGAGTTTTGAGAGGATCACTCTCAACTTAGACCAGCTGGTGGAGTCCGAGTTCCTTTTCTGGTGCACCTTGTCTCGGAATTCGATCTGCATAAGGAGGAGCTGCTTGAGGCCGACATCGGAAACCTGCCTGGAAGAGGCCACGTCGAGCACCTCGAGTTTCAAACAAGACCGGCCAATGGCCTGCAATACTGCATCACTGGCGATGTTTCTCAGAGTTAAACTTGTTAGGTTTTTCATGTTCACCAGGGCGGATTTGAAAAGTTTGCAATCAAGTCGCAGAAGAGCTGAACGAGCGAGTTCCAGGGATCTGAGTCCTGTGCCCTCGGTGGCGAGGAGGCGCAGGAGAGAGGTCTGGTGACTGCAACCGTAGTAACAGCAGAGGTTCACTTGTAGCTCCTTGATGTCCGGGCCAAGTAGTACGGCGAGCAGGTAGAGCGGCGCCGGGCCAGACACTAGGGAGGAACCGTCGCTCGACGGTCCGTACAGCATTCGAGTTGTCTCCTCGATGACTCGCGTTCGCAGCGCGGATGTGAGTGAGTTGATATAGTAGGGCCGGATATTCTGTTTTGCCAAGGCGAGTACCTGTGCGGCTGAGGTCTCTTGCGACAGCACCTGCAGCCTTCGACACGTCGCGTCCAGTTGCTGGCTCACGCGCCCCAAGCTAAGCACCTCCAGGGTGTCAGGCTGACGCTGGCCTGGCATGATTTGGGATTCCTTAAAATAATTGATTCAATTAGTATTTGATTTTTAATGGTCCTAAGAAGAAAACATTTTTTTTTTCAATTAGATTTAAGGTTAACGTATATACCTAATACTATTTGGGTTATTTTTGTTTAAGGTGGTTCTAGCGTGATAATCAAAGCAAAAAGTTTATACTACGAATTTTCATATACATATAGGAAAAAAAAAAAAACAGTCTTGAAATACTATTCTTTTTGTATGTGAAGAATTTTGTTAACGTGATTGCTCAAAATTGTTTTTTGACTGTTTGACAGAACTTGGTTTCGCACCTGCTTTCTTTTTTGAATGTCCAGTGTAGAGCAATTTGCCAATTCCGAACCCTTTGAGACGTTTCACAATTTCTTGACCGATGTTTCCTAATCCCACTATTCCAACTGTCGATCCTCTGATGTCCTGTCCGAGCATCCACAAAATTCCTCTTTCAACTTTTCCCCTAATGATAAAATTGTCAAATAAAAAGTCGATCCGAAATAAGCATGGGCAAAATTTGAATAAACCGAATTTGAATAACATGAAAATTTTGAATAATGAATAGAAATTTATCCAAAATTCATCCGATTTCAAATTTTGAATAAAAAATTCAAAATTTACTGAATAAAAATTTGCCCATTCCAGTTTGACAATCAAATTTCAATGTCAAATTGAGAGATTATTTATTAAATTAGAATTTGATTGAATTACTTTTATAACACAAAAATACTTGATTCATTTCATTTTTCAATTATTTTGCTTGTTTGTTTGTTTGTTTGTTTGTTTTTTGTTAACTTTTGTCAGAATTAATTTTTTCTGAAGAAATTATTACTGGTCTAGTTTGAGCCTTCCTTCATGTAACCGTCTGGCTGCTGCCAACATGAGCATGACCGCAGTTTCAGCCACAGCATCTGACAAAACTTTCGGTGTGTTTCCAACTTTGATTCCTCTTCTTTTGATCTCCGGAACGTCCAGGTGGTCGTAACCAGCTGACATTGTAGTCACAACTTTTAATTTTGGACCTTAATCAAAAACATCAAAAAATTAAAAATACAACAAAAAGGTAAATAGAACAATATTAATGAAACATTTATAGGTAGTTTATGTATTCAAATTTTCAATTTACTTGAAACGTTTGAAATTTATCACTGATGCAACAATTTTTTTTATGAAAAACTGAAACAAGTACCTGCAATATCTAAGAATTCACTATTAACAAAAGTTTTGTGACTGGTTATGAAAACAGCATCATGGCCAGGGATTTGACGTAAAACATCATCTCGACTCGAGATAGGTACGTCCATAATTGTCAGGTCGCATCTTAAAAAATAAAACATTATCAAATCACCAAAAAAAAAATTTTTAATCGCCAATCAAATATTATAATTATGATTGCACATATGATTATATATATATTATAATTGATCAAGTAATTGTAATCATATATACTTTTAATGATTTTTTTAATATTATATTTTTAACTTATTATTATTAATATATCGTTTTTCGTTGATATTATATTATATTCTTGTATTTTTCATAAAAAAACCAAATTTAACAAACATAAAAAATTATAATTATGATTGCATATATGATTATATATTAATATATATAATTAGAATTATATAAATTAAAACTAATTGTAATGATATACATTCTAATCAATAATATATTTAATTGATCAATATGATATATTTACATTATTATATTATTTTTATTATTATAATTAATAATGTATCGTTTTTTGTTAATATCTCATTGTATTATTTTGTTTCTTTCATTAATTATCATAATACGGTGATGACAATTTGTTTACTTTGCGTCTCTGAGGAGTTTCAAAGCAGATTCTGGGACTTCGTTGCTGGTGACCAAAACACGTGGCTTGCTCATCGTTGCGGCGCACCTGAACTGTGCAAATCGACTACGAACTACTCTGCCACTGGCCGCAAACAAAGGAAAATAACTGAAGGTACAAAACATGCCTTTCAATTTATATAACAATCGCTGATTCAAGTGATCAACTACGCATGCGTCGTTCGGAAACACAATCTGACGGAAAACGCAATAACGCTTCTTTATCTTATCGTTTTATTTGCAAAAAAAAGTTTATTACAATTCATGTAATGAATATTTATAAAAAGTTTATCAAAATTAATCATAAGAACCACAATAATGTAAAACCACGATTAAAAATATTAGTAAAATGCAATTTGCGCAGTGGAGGAAGTTGTGGCAAGATAAATTTTGATTGAAATTTCATGATTGAGGAAAAGAATTTTAATGAAGGAATAAGGGGGAAAAAAAGGTTTTGAAATTTTACGCAAAAAGTTTGTGGACAAAAAAATAAAACGAAATGAAAAAACATTGGTTGCAACAGTAGGTATTTTTATATTACAACACATTGTTTGTTACATCGTTGAGACATAAAAAAATGTTCGAAATTTTTTGTTTTCACATGCAGTAACAATGCACAATTAAGTTATTCATTCAGCCCATCAATACATGATATACCACAATAAAAGTTAGTTGTTTTTTTTTAATAATTAATTACAATAGTGTAACAATATTTCTACCTCCAATAAATTCATTTACAACATTTTTATCATCTCAGATACAAAGTTACAAATTGCGATTCAATTTTCAAGAACCATATAATATATTTCCATACAAAAACTAATACTTATTCCTTCGAACGTTACTCTCTTCTCTGTTTTTTATAAAAATTTTCATCTCAAAAATTGAATCCCACTAAAAAGAAAGAAAAACATTTTGATTTTGCTATAACACAATTTTGATTTCGCAGAACAAATTAAATTACAACAAAATAAATAGTAGTCTTAAAACTAGCAACAACAGAATAAGGACATTTTTATCTTCAAAATTGGAACGATCAAAAATCGAGCACTGAAGCAAAATGTTTGTTAGTGATATAATTTGAATATAAATAGTTCGCCGACGAGTGAGTTCGTATATTACAAAGATTAGTAAATTAAAAAACAGGAAAGAAGGGAGAGGGGGGAGGGGAGGGAAGGAAAAAAAAGAAAGGGGGGAGAGAGGTTGAAAACTTGTCTTTGGTTGTCGACGAAAGGTGCTGAGCAAAATTTGATTTGGTCTTTAAGCGAATGGCGACTACAAAACGCGTATTTACAATTTTTCACATTCGGTTTATGAATTTGTCTTTCGGAGCACCATTAAATATTCTAGTTTTACAGTTTGTCTGCTGAGCAGTGACTATAAATCAATACTTGGGGGGTACAACGTTTTTTTTATTTTTCTCAATTCCCAGATCGAAAAAAATGCGCTTTCAGTTCGAACTCCTTCATTTTTTTAAACAGCGCTACCTGCATTCCTGAGATTTCCTTTGCCTCCGAAATTCCTGATGCTTTCCAACAGCGATTCCCTGACGTCAATTTTCGGCGGACTGACATTCCTTCTGGTCGAATTTTTCAGTGTCACACCGGTGATCACCGGCTTGTCCACCGTACCCTTTTGAATTTCAATTTTCCCGCCATTCTCCTCGTGCGTTATCGGGACAACGGAAATTTTAGCCGGCCCGTTGGTCGAATTTTTGAACAGCGGCACGCTCGTTTTGTTCAAATTCAATTTCACCCTGTTCAAATTTCCCGCCAAATTCGACTGCAGCGCCTCTGCATTAGAATTGTCCCAGGACTCGATTCTAGCGACATCTACGGAATGTCGGTTCTGGGGATTTTTGTTCCTCCTAGGGATATCGAACTGGTTGAAGGCTTTGGTTAGTTCGTTGAAGTTCCGCGACCTGGTATCGATGGCGCTGCTGTCGCTGTTCTTGTTGAGCTCGACTGTGGTTACGTTTGACTTTGGTTCGGCGATCCCGTTTCTCAGCACCTTGTGGGCGGTGAGGGAGGTGTTCTCCTGGATCACGTTTTTCTTGTAGGGGGCGCTGTTCAAATTCACAATGGTTTTGCCGCCAGTTCCGTTGGTCTGCGAGAACTTGTAGTCCGAGTCCATCTTGATCTGAACGTTCACGGAGGGTCGCTCCGACCAGCTTCCCAGACTCACCGAGGGGGCGCCACTGTAGCTGTAGCGCTTCCTTGAAGCTTCCTCGCTAGGTGGCGCTTTTGGTTCTGAAGAAATGCCCTCTGGTTTAACGTTTTTCAGTTGTGGCAATATGCTTTTCAGCACCTAAAAAAAAATTAACTTCATAAATATACATTCATTCAATTTTAAATCAATTAAAACAAATATGCCCCAGCGCCACCTACCTGTAAAGACCTCAACTGTTTCTCCGAAGTCGAACTCTCATTTCTTTTCAGCGACTTTTCCCGCCAATCGGCAAACTTGTCATTCTCCTGATTCAAATTCACGATGCTGCTGAACTTCTTGACCTCAGCGCCATCTTTCTTCTCGTCAGCGCCATCTGCCGGGCTCGCCTCCGACTTTGATTCGCGTTTCTCAACGTTCTCCTTGAACTTTTCAACGTTCGCCAAGGTGACGTAACTTTTTGACCGGTAGACGCCCTTCTCCTCCTTCTTTCTCTCCTCGACGCTAACGACATCTGTCCAGGAGTGTTTGTTCGAGTGCAACTTCCGTGGCAAGGTGGCGCCACGGGAGTAAACGCGACTCGGCTCAGAATTCTCGAAGATGTCCAGTTCCTTGGGACCTGAGTAGGTGGTGATCTTGAAATTCGAAAGTGGGTTGTCAGAGGGCGCCACGTTCGCTTCAGAAATCACGTCTAGGGACTTTTTCGAAGGCTCGGACGTCCTTTTTTGTTCAACTTTGATCTCAGATTTTTGCAACGCCTCCTCTTCTTTGTCTTCGTTCTTCTCAACTGATATTTTTCTAGGTTCTTCAGCAGGTTTGGGGATTTCATCAATTCTAGAAACTTCTGTTTTCTCTAGACCATCTTGCCTAGGGACTTTTTCTTCCGTGTCTCTAGGACAGTCTTCCATATTTCTAGGGACTTCTATATCTCTAGAGTCTTTCCCAACATCATTTCTAGGGACTTCCGATTCGCTAGGGACTTTTTCCATTTCATTCCTAGTAACTTTTTCATCCACGAATTCCGCGACCCCTTCCAAGTTCCTAGGTACTTTTTCCTCCGTACCTCTAGGGACATCTTCGGAAATCCTAGTGACTTTTTCGTCCTCGACCCTAGTGACTTTTGTTTCAACTTCACCAACTCCCTCAAATCGTTCATTTTCCATTGTTTCAACAGTTGCTTCTTGTTGATCACTGTTGTCCTCGACTTCGTCGTTGTCACGAAACTCGCTAGGTGGCGCTGGGATGTCGTAATCCCAATCGGCAACTGAGTCGTCCCCCATTGCCGACACATAATCCGAAGTATCTTGCTGGAGAATCGAACACATCTCCGTTGAATTTTCCGCCATTTTTTCCAGATAACTGTCTACCTTCATCTCCACTTTTATTTCATCTGAAAATCTTCGCGACACATCTTCGCTGGATATTTCCCCACGCTTTCTGGTGACTTTTCGAAACATCTTCCACGTCCTCGTCTAGGAATTTATCTAGGGACATTTTTTCTGCCGACCTAGAAGATCCCGACTCGTCTAGTACCTTTTCCAGTGTCGCATCTGGTGTTTTTTCTAGTGATTTATCTGGTAACGTTTCTATTGGTTTGTCTAGTGACTTTTGGGTATAATTTTTACTAGAATCAGTTGGGTTCGTTTGAGGCGCGTCAGTTTCGTCGACTTCTTTAGTTTTTTTCAATCCCTCGTCGGATAGATCTAGGGGAATTTTTTCCGGTGAGGTTGGCGATGGTGACTGAATGGTAACAGTGTTCTTGAGAGAGTCCGAAACTTTTTGGAGCAACAGCTGCGTTTCCATTGGTCCGTCATCTACAAAAACAAAAATTTGGAATTAAAAAAGTTGAATTTTTTCAAACACAGTAAGATGAATGAAATAAATAAAAAATTGATCTTACTATGAAACATAATTAATTGAACTAAGTAAATTTTATTGAAATGTTCGTTTCGGTACTAAATTCATACTCCCAAAGAGGGTTTCATTTTTTTAAATGAACATGATGAACTTTCCATGTTGTTTGTAAAAATTAAAACATGAAAAAAAAGAGGCTGGTAAATGGTAATCGCATGTTTTTCGTGGAGACTAATTTTGATACAAGATTAAGTTTTAACGAGCACCTGATCTTGTGATTTCCTCATCATCTCCGATACACATTATTTCCCAATATTGTTGTTGTGTAAACAGTAATTAGAAAGTCGGAAGCGTAAAAAGCAAGGCTCTATCAGTTTGAAAATCATACAAAAACGGGAACATAAATTTACATCATCCACAAGATGAAAACCAGACCCAAAACTGTTAAACGAATTCCTCGTCTCTGCTCTCCAAGATGGCGTTGAGTTGGACCAGAAACTGGTTCCAATTTTCGTTCGACTTTCCTACTAACCAGCCCAGGTGGAGGGGGTTCCAAAATGCTCAACTTTTCCCCTAGCGGTGCTTTTTCTAACCCCAAAATTGGTAACTTGGGAAGCCGAAAAATCTCAACCGGAATATTCTCAACATTTTCTACAACTTGGATGTCTACAGGTTTTTTACTCATGGCAAAAATGTGAAGGTTGCTCAGGGGTGGGGGGAATCCCCTACCTAGGGAATTTTCAGGCCCAAAACAATCTAAAGAAGCGGAACGTTTGGAATCACTACATGAACTAAAATGTATCCTTCCCTCAGCAGGGTTGCCAACTTTTGAAATTTCCCTTTTGCCACCAGGTGGCGCCCTGTCGTCGCAGATGTAATTCGACGCATTTTTCAGGTTTCTGGGGATTTCCTGTGAGAAACTGTGAGAAAGTTGCAGCCTGATTTGGGATTCGGGTTTTTTGTACCTGTACGAACCCGTTCCCGGGATCAATTTGGGTAATTTTAATTCAGAAATTCTGTCAAGTTTATTATTTTTGAAAATTTGTCTCTCGAATTTGTCTTTGGGTTCTTCTAATCTTTCAGGTTCCGTTTGTTCTATCTTGTTTGGCTGGACTTCGGTCACAGCGCCATCTGCTTTTTTGGTCAGGAAACTATTTTTAATTTCGATTCCCCGGTCGATAATTTTTTCGAGTTGCCTAAACTGGGAACTGCCGTCCCAACCGAAACTCAAACCGCGTTTCAATTTGAACCTCGAGCTTTGAGTGATGAACGAGCTCCCTCTTCTGAGTTTACGCACAAACTTGTCTCCCCTCCTCTTTTCCCTCTTCTCTATAACCTCCAAACTCTGAGTGGAGATGAAACTGTAACTAGGGCCGTTATCGCACAAGCTGCTGGTACTGCGCACTAGCTTACCTCTTCGAACTACTCTAGAGGGCTCTACGTTAGCTTCAGCTAGCGGCATAGGGGGCGCTGCTGTCTTGTCAAGATGCGCCACCGGTCCGCCAATCTCCGAGTTGTCTTTCGAGGTCCCAACGTCGGAGGCTGGCTTCGACAAGTCCATGTCCGAAGTCACCAGTTCCTCGGAATCCACAATTCGTTCCAGTCCTGTTATTGCAGATGGCAGCGTCTTCGTTGTAGGTGGCGCTGGTGCTGCTCGTTTTTTGCGGTGGCCTAAAAATAACGATTTGCATTAGAAATCAAAATTGGCATACCAAAATTAACATATTTGATTTCAAAAACTTATAATTATTAGATAGAAATTCAAAATTCATGTTGTTACTAGATCTAAAAATTTCATTACAAAAATCACTAGATGCATGTTAGGTTAGTAATTTTTAAAAAATGTTGCTTAAAATGATGATGAAATGAAATATATTTTAGTACTAGATGAAAATTCAAAATTAAAATTGTTACTAGATCTAGAAGTTTTACTATAAAAATCACTAGATGAATTTTAGTTAGTAGTTTTCCACAAATTTTGCTTAAAGTGATGATAATGAAATTTACTAAACGAAAGTTTTTTAGAAAAAACTTCAAAAATGTCTAGACTGGAGAAAATTAAAATTACTAGACGAATTTCAGTAACTCTAAATAGTCACTAGACCGAGTAAATTTTTTAAATATGTTATAATATTACTTTTTCAAATTCTTTACGCGTACTGGTAATAAAACGAAAGTTACTAGATATGAAAAAATATTTTCAAAAAATCCCTAGGCAGATCAAGTGAAATCTCCAAAACAGACAAACTTCCAACTACTGATTTTATACAATTTCCATAAAATTGAATCAAAATTAAAGAAACGATATCTAAAAAAATTGATTTAAAAAATCACTAGATCCAATGAATTTCTCAAATTTTCCATGCACAACAACAGAAAAATCACTATTTAAAAAAATGGAACTTCAAAAATTCACCAGATTATCTGAAAATTAAAAAAAGTTACTAAATCCAGTACAATTTCTTAAACTTCCTTAATTTTCCCGTTCTCAATTGTATAACACACAACAGAACGAAAACAATTTTCAACTTTGAAATTGCGATGGCAGATAACGATGGAAACCATGTTGGAAATGTTGCAATTGAAATTTTGTTTTTTAATTCGTCTAGATGATTACGCAAGGCGATCGTCTGTTATAGGATGATGCGTTTCCGTTGACGATAAAGCCGCGCAATTAAGGAAGCAAATTATTCGACAGGATTCCCGTCAGAATCCGGTTTCTCGTGAGATGAAGTTGCATAAAAGAAGGCCGTGCGCGCCTATTTGCATTATGCACCGGTTTCGCAGACGCAAACTCTATTAGCAAATCTATCGGCCATCTTAATTGGCTCATAAAATTCAATTTAATTAAAAATTCCCAGAAGGATGCTCCCGCGCATCAATCTACTCTTCAAATTTCAAATTTCATAACTTTTCACTTTTCCTCCATCCATATTTTTCCTCTTTCCCTCCTCTTTTTCCTTGTTTTTTGCTTCCAATCAAATAGGTTCTGTCAATTTTTATTTTATTTTATTTATTTATTTATTTTTCTTCAACCAATCAATTGCAATCATCCGATATCGATTTCGTTTATCAACAGTCCGATAAGAATCAGTAATTGAAGATATAAAAAGGAAAAAGAAAAGCGTAGCCTGGGGACTTTTTGTTTTGTTTGCCCATGACAAATTGATCGCTCCCTGAGCTGAAATCAGGCATTTTAATTTCGTGCCCCGTTCGAAGAAGGGAATGATTTGCGCGCGGAAGAGAATGCACCGAGGCATGAATCGCTCAAAATATCGTTGTCTGTTGCGCTCCGTGGGATGTTTCATTGAGCGCGCGATTTGAGGAACGCCGTAATAGCACCTCCGCGTGCCTATATTCTGACGAGCGCAGAAACGCCATTAGAATGCTAATACCGATTCCCTATGACGCCTCTCCGGTGCATAGTTTTATGCATTTATTATTACCGAATGAATAGCTACAAACTACTACGTTTCAATACCGTTTTTTTTAAAAAACATTTTTCAATTTTTTACAAAAACATTTTAACAATCACAAAAAATATAAAATATAAAATATAAACTATAAAATATAAACTATAAAACCATCGAACCCTAGTAAAAGAGATAATATATGGACAATATATCATCTTTTGACTAGGGATATAAAACACAAACTATGAAACTATAAAATACAAAATACAAACTATAAAACTATAAAACTATAAAATACAAACTATAAAATAGAAAATACAAACTATGAACTATAAAATATATAAAAATATGAAACAAGAAAGATAAAGAGCGTATGAAAATGTGGCCTGTACATGATTATTATGAGATTAAAAAAATTGAGTGACGCAAAAGAAGTGAAAAACTAAAAATTGGCCGACCAACTTAGAAGGAAAAAAGGACAAAATATATATATTGGAAACGAAACTGTCGCGTTGCGAAAGTTGATGATGAAGTATCTTGGGTGTGACATGGTCAAGGTGGTCATTTCTGTGCGATCCGAGCCGATGTTGGCATCACGGATGGTTGCCCGACGGTACATCATCAAGCCGGACGCGAGGATGCCCGTATCGATGATAATTATTTTTATTACAATTTTTGTCCGGGCACATCCGATTGGTACCGTCCAATGGAGTGAAAAGCTCGGTCGCTCGACTGTATCGATGCTAAATAACGGTCTCACGAGACACCAAAACATTCTTCCCTGATGTATTCGGTTTCGATATATAGTTTTGGATCAATGATTTCTACCCGTTTTCGCACAGTATAGTGTTTTGATTAGACAAATTTGATTTGACTTTAAGCTTGAAATGGCATAGGGATATTTTGTCTCTCTCGCACAGTTTAGTTCTTTTCTGATTTACCATTTTTTGACGAATGATTTTATGAAAATAGTTCGGTCAGTGTCTTTGTAAATCTTGGGAGAAGTTTTTGACAGTGACACAATCAATTTTGACTGCATACTGTTGACAGACAGTTGGAACAAAAATTATTTGTCCCAACTTTGTTTGTTATTGTAATACAATAATATGTTATATATATTTGATTAATTTTTTACAGAAATAATTATATGAAAAAATGAAAGACAATCTTATACTATTCTAATACTATTCTTTTTGCATGTCAAGAATTTTTTGATGACTTTCAAGTGATTTTTACGTTTTGTGAGAATAAACTTTTTGAACGAATTATACCCAACCGACCAATCACAATCAGCCATTTTGAAATTAAAAATTTTGTTAACGTGGTTGCTCTCAAACTAGATGGTCAATGATTTTTAAACTTTTCCCCGGTAATCTTCAATATCTAAAGTTAGTTATGGTAGTTTTTTGAAAAAAATCTGACACCTCGTTTGATGAAAACAAAAAATCATGTCTGTTTCGACACCGACGCTGCATAAGACGTTATGCAAAAGCATCAATTTTCACAGACAAATATCATCGAAACGAAATGATCAATTGTTCTAAAATTTTTTCCTAAAGGGAAAAAGTAGATGACAAACGTGAATTGGCTTATGTATCGATCGAATCGATTAATTTCGCATCTTTCAGCTGAAATCACTTTCGTTCCTCTTTCCTTATTGGTTGATTTCTTGAAAGCCAAAGTTCGAATTTGCAATTATATAATAATTTATTATAAATTTTCTATTTTTTCGAAACTTTTTAGTTTTAGAAAACATAACTTCAATTATCCTATTATTTCGTTCTAAAATGAGCTTCATTTTTGTTTAGAATAAAATAATGTTTGAACTAAATTATACGCATAATATAGTAGTATGCGAGTATTTCCTAATAATTATTAATTCTATTTTTTTTTAAGGAAAAAAACTATTTATTTTTCTGTAATAAAAATTGTATTGTATTCTATTTTCGAATCATAATAATTGAGATACTTTTATTAAAATTTCAATTCCGTTTGATCATTAACTCTGTCTCTTTAAGAAAATTGTTATATATTTTTAATTCAAAATCCAACAGACGTTAATCAACTAGTTGTTAACAAATGTATGTTATTAAATACATTCACGTGATTTAAATTTTATAAAAAATTCCGACATAAACCGTCTTTTCGCTATAACGACTTTGATATTGTTTGCGCACCTAAAACTGTTTTCTAGATCTACTGCGCATGCGTACAAGTTGAGAAAATTTGGATTCTTTGTTGTTTCAATTTTGTTCGTACCGTTTGAACTGAGAGAGGTGCTACTATGCGCATGACTCAGCTCGCCCGAGGCGATAGCCGCGAGGTTGCACAAACTCTTGCTGGCCTGGGACATCCGGGCGAGTTTGCTTGGCGACTCAAGACTGCCGCTGGCCTGGTGCTTGTTGCGCCAGGGCAAAGTTGAACTGCCGTCCGGCGTCCGGCCGCAGGTCTCCAGGTTGTCGCTCAGAACCGACGCCTCGTGGTACCCGGAACTGTCGCTGCTATTCCGGCTGTGACTTATCACCGTTGTCTTCTTCACAGCGCCGCCTTCGCCTGACTGCAAACCAGATTGACATGTTAATTTCACCATTGTCTCACTTCGAATTGTAACAATTAGCAATTACCAACAACAAAAATGCTCACTTGTACTGTTATATCATTTCTTTTCAATATTTCCTTTCGGTTACGAGGATGTCTAAGTCGATGGCGAAGTTTGAATTTTGAATTTGGCGGGAAAAGTAAAATCTGATGATTTTAATGGGTTAATGAAGAAATTATTTATCAAATTTGATATCAGACGAATGCTTAGCCGTCAGAGAATAAATTGAGATATAAAATGTAACTATTGGTTGTAAAATTCGATCATAATTAGTAACCGCGTTTTTTCGACAATTCTAACCTACAAAAATCACAGATGAAAAACGCGGTGACTGATTATGATCGTATATTACAATCAATCTCCAAGTTTTAGATCTTGAAATATTCTCCAACAATGAGAAAATCTAAATATTCCTCAATACTTAATATGTGTTTATATTTAACAAAAATGCATCAATGAACAAAAAAAGCAACAATGTCGGTAATGTAGGTCGCA
This sequence comes from Trissolcus basalis, assembly GCA_025266255.1. NCBI lineage: Eukaryota > Metazoa > Arthropoda > Insecta > Hymenoptera > Scelionidae > Trissolcus > Trissolcus basalis. The sequence continues at coordinate 34,150 of JAAMPD010001541.1, read as the reverse complement.
ATCGTCTTAGACATCCTCCCAATTCGGTTTACATGGACGGGAAAGATCACATCTACTGCGCACGTGAATACGCTAACAAGGATCTACTGCGCATATGGAAAATGTTCGTTTCTTAAACGACAGAAACATTTTCCACTTCCATTGGAGCTTCCGGAATCAACTTCAAGGGATTCACCAGCACATGCGCAGTAAATCCTTACGATCTATCGCGCAGCTGAAAAGGGCGCGAAAATTCAAATGTGTCAAAACTTGAAATTTGTTCATTTTACATTTTCTTTCACTTCTTTTCATTTGGGGGTTCGAAAAAATTAAGAGACACGCAAATTCAAATTCATCAAACTCTTACATGATCTTCCTTTTTATCGACTTCTTTTTTGTCGGCCAAAGTCGGTGGTTTCGGAGCTGGTTTTCGTTTCCTAATGGGCCTAGTTGGGGGCTGCATAGACGCGGCGCTTCGCGCGCTCTCGTCGCTCCTGGCGGGCGAGGCCGACGAGATACTTTCGTTGGAAGTTTCCTTCGACTTGGACCTGAACATGAAACTGAAGACACTGTGGCGCGCCTGTTGGCGCCTGCGCTCTTCCTGCTTCTGCAACACCATGATGTCCTGGGAACTGAGCGCCGCTCCGACCGATCGTCCGTGTTTCGCGTACAGCGTTACTTCCTGCAAGTGATAGTCTTGCAGCGACAGAGACAAGTCCAACACTTGTTCCAAATCACCTACGGAGAAAACGTTCACTTAACACTTCTCTCTTTCTCCTCAGATTAGGATCCATTTACAAACCTCATTTGGCAACATTTTTCCCTTCCCTTTCCCACCAGACTCATTTACAGATTCACAAATTTGTTTACACGATTACAGTTACGCAAAACGCAATTAATTACAAATCACTCGACAACAATTTTTTTTCCTTCTTTTTCTTTTTTTTTTGGTTTTTTTCTTTTTGCAAATTTTCCAAACGGTCGTTTTTCATTTGGACTTTTTGAGATTTGTCATACACGATAACTTACGTAATTCAGTTTAATCGTCAAAGATTTGTTTGATTGTGCATTGCTGTTCATTCGATAACGTTATATAAAAATAATTGAAAATAAAATCAGAGACATCTTTAATGGCACAATGTTATCAGGTCTTAACATTCCATCAAAAAAAAAAAAAAAAATGGACAGAAAAATATATATGCAGCATTGATAACAAAAATTCAATGAAAAATTTGTGAGTTCAATTCTTACCAGGAAAGTTGCAGGGGTGAATAATTGAGATTGATTGTGAACGGTGAGATTGAAAATTCAAAACGCATGACAAAAAGAAATCGGATTTTGATAATTACGATAAAAGGGCTTCGGGAAGCCGTAGGCGCGTGTGTTTGTGCCGCGACCGAACAAAACACTGGCGAACGTGAAGACTCCGAGCTCGTTTATGTCAGTTTTCAGCTTGTCACAGTTTTTCAATGACAAGAAATCGATATCGATAGCAACACAAACACTTCGGGCATTATTTTCTTATCGCGCTCGAGTTTATGATTTATCTGCATTGATAAATTGCTTTTCGTATTTTTTTATCTCTCTTCATTCATACAAAATTTAACAATAAAATTCCAGGTGCAGTATCCAATCGCAAATTATGAAACTAATCGACTTATATAAAAAAAAAAATCTAAAACTATTCTATAACGAGTTAAAAAAAAAATTGAACAAAATATTTGTTACAAAACATTGAAATAAATAAAATAGGTAATAATGAATAGTAAAAAATGATAATCTATAATAATCAATGATATAACAATATAATAAATAAATGAAATATTTATTATTGTTGATTGCAAACAATTTTGGATAATTTTTGTTATGAAAAATACCGAACAATTTTGCAAAATTATAAAATTGAAACAAAATTTTGTTGCGAAACATTGAAATATATAAAATAGATAATAATAAATAATAATCGATGATATAACAATATAATAAATGAAATAACTAATATTGTTGACTGCAAACAATTTTGGATGATTTTTGTTATGAAAAATCCGAACAATTTAAAAAAATATAAAAAATTCAAACAAACATTAAAATTATATATAATAATAAGTGAATAAATGAAATAACGAACGATATTAATTTTAAATAAATATAAGAAAATATTATTATGAAATATTACAATACATGATATTAAATTTCAATATTCTATATATAAACGTAATTTCAGCAGGGCAAAATTTTTTTATCAAATCATTTGAATTATTACATATAAAAAATTGAATTATAAATCACATTTAATAATAAATGACATAAAATTATAATAAATAATTAAAATATTGAACAATATTAATTACAAACGAATTAAATAAAATTTTATCGCGAAATATTACGTTATATATTTATTTATATTCAATATTCTATATATAATCTTAATTTTAACCAGGATCAAAAAACTTTTTTTTTCCTTATTAAATCTTATCAGTTAAATTATCGAGTTTGAATGGAATTCAATTAACAAAATTATTGGACAAAGTGGAACGTGACGATTTTTCTTCGTTTTTTTTTCGGCCCGGTAATTTTTGTTTTTTATCCACAGGGACATATATTTGTGCGATCATTTTTAATGCGTTAAATGAAGGATACTGCTCCAGATTCAAAGAAAAAGAAGAAGATAAAAAAAATTGGAGAAACGAATAACAATAACGTCGGTGCAGGAGAATGTGTGACGGGAACCAGCGATGTTTCTCAACGTCGCTTCTGTGGGAAAGAAAATTGTACGCTCGACTGTTCATCTCGCTCTTTCAATTTGTTTCTTCGATTTCCAAATCCCGGGCTTGGAATTAAATTGAAACCTTCGATTGGGTGACAAATAATTTCAACCGAATAAATAAATAATTTGCTTCTCATTACCGGGATGACGCAGCTCGTATTTTTGTAGTTCCAGATTCTTCTCACGACAAACTTGTTCGAGGATATCTCGCAAATTAGTTTTCGGGCTCACTCGGGAGACGTAAAGCTGATTTCGTGGAAGGTGGACCTACAAAATTACAAAAATAGTAATTAAACAGAGAAATAAAAGTCACCAAGGGAACCGGTTTATAAAACAAAAAAAAGAACAGATTTGTTTTTCACAAAAGAAATGAAACAAAATTGAAGAAAATTGACGTGCAGATTGAAAAAAGAAACGAAAAGTTTTGAAACGAGGGAAGGTAAGAGAAAAAAATTTGAAGAAGTAAAAATTTAATATACCTGTAATCGAAAAGTCGTTTCGAAAGGTTGATTAATTTGCCTCGTTTTGCGCGACTGTTGAGTTCCCTGCTTTGGGAGTAATTTCACCTGGAAGATGGAAAAAAATGTATTACAATTATTGTAATTACAATAATCACAATGGCACTTGCAACAATTTCCACACTAATCTGACATCTTACTTTGAAAAATAAATTTAAAAACAAATTTAAAATTTTTTTCTCATTTCGTATACCATTTTTAGAATCTTATTTTATATTATTATATAATATATTATTATATAATATATTATTATATTATTATATAATATATTATTATATTTTCTGATCAATTTGAAAAACATCTTTTAACAAATTCAATTTGAAGAAACAAGAAAACCTACTGTATCAAATTTGGAAATTCCAGTTTTATAATTTATTCACAATTCTATTGTACCCAATAAGTTAAAAAAAACAGAAATTAACCGTTACAGAATAAAAATTGCCGCGTGGAACAATGTCATAAAATCTGTTTCGAGAAGAGATCAATCTGGGGCGCTGCGATTTCGCGTACCAACTGCGCTCACAATTAGCATGTAATTTTTAAACGCGATTGTAAATTACGTTTGACTAATTTTTCGAGCGTAAAAGGTGAAAGCATTTCAATTACATAGTACATAAAATATTAAGTCCCGGGGAATAAATTTATGAAAATTCGCATGCTTCGACCACCTTGCATAAATTATGAAACAATATCCCCCCCCCCTAATTTTATAACTAATAAACCTTTTTTCCTTCTTTTTTAGAATGATCTATCCAATTTCCAAACTCTCCAAATTGTTTTTTCCGTTGAAAAACATTTTCAAATTTCAATTTCGATTTATTTTACTTTAAAAAAATATATGTTTCAGTCATCTTTTTTAATTATTTAATAATAATAATAGTATTAATTAATCAAGATAAATATAAAAATATGCGTTTTATAATATTATAATATTTATATATCATGTTATATTTGTATAATATGTATATTAATAATGATTGATAATAATAATAATAATAATAATAATTATAATAATAATACTAACAAATTCGTCATAAATTACAATTTAATTATTTAATAATAGTATGAATTAATCAATATTATTAACAATATGTATTATATAACATTATAATATTTATAAATCATATTATATTATATATATATAATATGTATATTAATATTGATTGATAAGAATAATAATAAAAACAAATTCGTCATAAATTAAAATTGAATTGTTTAATAACAATAATAGTATTAATTAATTAACATTAATAACAATATATTACAGAATATTATAATATTTGTATATCATGTTATATTATATATGTATAATATGTATATATAATAATGATTGATAATAACAATGATAATAAAAACAGATTCATCATAAATTACAAAATGGAGTTGAAATTTATTTTTAGATTGTCTTTGGAATTTTATTGACACACACCTGAAGTGCATCGAGTGCTCCGATTGGTGTGTTGGGTTGATGAGGTAGAACCAGGCCGCGTTCGCCGATTGCTTGGAGCGTATAACACGATGCCGCTAATTTATGAGCCGTGGCGATCTGAACTAAAAGGTCCATCATCGGCGTACTGCGAATCAAGAAACAGTTTTTTTCTTTTTTTTTTTTTTCGTCCCTTTAAAATCAATCCTTACCCCCACTCCAGAAAACAAAAAAAAACCCCCATTATTATTACAAATTTTTCAGTTCCAAATGTTTTCACCGATTTTCTTAATTTTTTTTACAATTTTAAATAACTCGGTGTAAGAAGTTGAGAAAGTGCGGCTTGCAAAAAAGTACCGATTGATTTTCAATAACAATCATAAACAGTCATGAATAATGATAAAAATACGGCAGTGACTTAGAAAGTACTATTTTTTTTCTTTTCTTTTTTTTTTAATGCAAACAATTTTTCCTTGGAGATATAGCGGTGTTACCTTCTTTGCACTGTGACACGTTGCGTTGTGACGAAGTTGTCCCTTGGCAATTGGACCAGAAGCTCCATGCTTCCAGCCAACATGTCCGCTGGCGTGTCCTCGGTCACGGTCAGCACCATCGTCGAGGCTAATCTGTCCTCGCGCATCTCTGAAATTAATTTGTTCGTCTATTAATTCAACGGAATTAAATTTTACAGTAAAGCATAAAACTGTGTTGTATAACATGAAAAATGACAAAAGAAAAAAAAATTCAGAAAAAGGTGAAACAAGATTTCAAGGAGCTAATAAAGTGGGCAGTTTTGCAAAACACGAGTCACTTAGCGTTCGAATTTCCAGCACTGTAATTTTCAATCATTTTCCATTGCATTAAAAAGAGAGAGAGAGAGAGAAAGAAAAAACGCAGATTGGACGTTAAAAAAGGCACGATACAATTTAATCGAATGGTCCAAGTTTAAATCCATAAGTGAGATTGCAATTTGGGCGATGCCCAGTCACGAATTCGTTGGCCCTCATTAATCCTGCGTGAAAGTAATGACGGATATTATCTGTCAGACGAGAGACGACAACTGATTGACAAATCCTGTGACTTTTAATATCAAGTGTCGAAATGCCTTTCTCTCTCTCTTTCTCTCTCTGTTGTTCCTTCTGATCTGACGTGGCACGTGAAACCCTGCAGCGTTCTGTAGCTTTTAATCCGGATGTAAAGGGAAGTTGGTTGGATCGGAGACCAAGGCCGACTACGATTTTCAACGGGAAACACGTTTATCTTGACATCCATGCTCATTTAATGCTAATAATTAACAATTAGGTGTAATGAGAACGGTGGGTTTTGTCACCGGTGTTTGTGTTTGGTTTACTGCGCAGTTGTAGAAGCTGTTCTGATCTACTGCGCATCCCTACATTCGTTACTGATTTACTGCGCATGTGTAGGAAGTGCCCAGGTCTACTGCGCACCCCTGACAATCGTTTCTGATCGATTGCGCATCTTTGATAGTCATTTCTGATCTACTGCGCATGTTTAGGAGATGCCCAGCCCTACTACCCACCCCTGAAAATCATTTTCCCTCTCTTCCATATCTCTAAAATAGTTTTCAACTTTCTGCGCATGCGTACCAACTACTAGACATCCCTAGAAACCATCGAAACCGATTGCGCATGTGTAACAACTCTCAAAATTTACTGCGCACCCCTGAAACACTCTTCGATCTACTGCGCACGCGCAGAACAAATTAAGATCCACCGCGCAACCACCCGCGAAAATTCAATAATTGTCTCAAATAAATGTTTCACATATAATACGTTCTCAATTTTAATGAACGTTTTCGGTTGACAACTGTAATTGGAATTACATACAGGTATCATTTTCAAGGAATACATCTGATGTTAAAGATGCGCCACATTTCTGAGTGTAATGATTGGATTTTATCATTTTCCGTCACGCAATATTCTCTTACATTCGTGTAAGCTTAGTTATTAAGGCGTTAAAATTAAAAATAATGATTGTCAGACCAGTACCTTCCCACAATTATTTTTTTCTTTCTTTTCTCAAAAGGTTAGGGGATCAGAATGATAAAAAAAAGTGTTTCGGCGATGGGTGAGACGAGATTTGAAAAATCCAAGAAACCAAAACAAATCAAATTAGTAATAGAACAAAGTAAAATGAAAAAAAAAGGTTGAATAAATTTGAATTTGAAATTCAATGCGATTGTTTTCATAGGAAGTAAAAAATGGTAAAAAAGCGGTTTTCAACTTAGTAATTCACGCAATCGAACAAAAAAAAAAACAACCTATAAAAAATCGTGATGTAACTATACTGCGTACGTCAATAAATAATTAATGAAAAACACTTATGTAAACGCGCATCACCTTTCAAGCGACTGTCATCAAAAGTTATCAACTTTTCTTAAACGAATCGCCACCTTGACAGACTCCTTATTAAATTTCAAATTTCCATGAAAAATAACCAAAACCAAAAAACTAAAATATAATTTCAAACTGCTTTATATTTATTCCAAATAATTTTTTTTTAATAAGTTTATAAAATTCGTTTAAAACAAAAACTATTTTGAAATTTATAACATTCAAATTTGCCCGGGAAAAATTCAAAATTTTGAATATCAAATTGCTTTATATTTATTCTAAATAATTTTTTCCATTTTTTTAATAAGTCTATAAAATTCGTTTAAGAAAAGAGATAAAACTATTTTGAAATTTATAACATTCAAATTTGCCCGGGAAAAGTTCAAATTTTTGAATGTCGTAACGGTTTTTGGCGGGAAATTGACATTCTGCGAATGTCGCAAACGTAACAAGGTGCAAACGAGCGGGACGAGATTTTCGCTTTATGTCGCAACGTACCGAAAATTGTGGTATGCAAAATTGCGTAACAGGGGAAAAATAGCGCAATTGTCGTAACAGAGAAGTAACAAGGCGTACCGATTTTTCGAGCGCCAATTTGGCAGCCGCGTTACGTAACAATGGCACACTGTTATTGGGACCTTCGATATTACACGTATTAAACAACTTTACCAGGGGTCTCTTAACCCAATTGAGTGGAGCGCCGGGTGAAAGTCCCAACCGTGTGGCCGCCTTCACGAAAAGCCGACGAATTACTTAACAAAAAACAATCGTCGAGCAATTCTGATGGTTTTCCCCGATGGTCATTAACTTATGTACCATTTCTGCACGAAATCTTCATTAATATATCAATTTCACGTTTCTCCTTTTTTTCTCCCAAACCCATTCAAATACTTGAAATAAATAACACAAAATCATAAATAAAAAGAAAACAATCTTTTTTTCTGATAATTTTCTATTTTTAAATTGTTGTATTTCTGTTTGCGCATGCGCACAGACCGTTCAGGCGTACTGCGCATGTCAAAAGAATGTTTTCAGCCATAACCTCAAAAGAGTTGTGAACTAAAAAATTTTTTGTTCCGATTTGATTCATTTATAAGAAAGGTAACTATTTTTAAATTGCTATATTTCTGTTTGCGCATGCGCACACACCGTGCAGAAGTACTGCGCATGTCAAAAGAATGTTTTCAACCATAACCTCATCAAAAGAGTAGTAAAAAATTTTTTGTTCTAATTTGATGGAAATTACATTCATGTATGAGAAAGATAAATATTTTTAGATTGTTGTATTTCTGTTTGCGCATGCGCACAGACCGTGCAGAAGTACTGCGCATGTTAAAAGAATGTTTTCAACCATAACCTAAAAAGTGACAAACATTTTTTAATTCCAATTTGATGGAAATTCGATTCATGTATGAGAAAGATAACTCGTAGGAGTGAGTTTTGTAACTCGCGCAATCACCGTGTGGAACGAGACACAAGGAATATACATATAAATGCACGACGTACTCGCCTGTACTTAGCTTTCTATTCGCGCTTCCGCAGTCGTGCACCTGCATGTCGCAGTAGCGCGTGCTGAGCATCGCAAACTGACCAATCACAATTTACGACCGAAGACGATTTCCCCGGTTATCGATGATCATCAATAAATTACAATTTATGATCAGTGCCTGGCGATGCATAATCTTCATTTCGTAAAAAATTCACCAGGTGGCGATAATGATTCAAAGTTATAAATTGCGGTACAAAAAAAAACGATACGCGCGCCTCTGGCGGATTTTTTTTTCGACGGGCGAAATTTTAATTTCCATTTATGATTTGTTGAGTATTTTATAAAATATTTTTAAATAAAATATATTATTAATATTTATTACAATATATTGAGAAATATTTTTAAATTAGAATTATAAATTGCGATACAAAAAAACGATACGCGCGCCTCTGACGGAATTTTTTTTCAACAGACCGAAATTTTATTTTCCATATACAATTTGTTTTTTGTTGAGTATTTTATAAAATATTTTTTTAAATAAAATATATTAGTAATATTTATTACGATATATTGAAAAATATTTTTTAAATAATTTTTTTTTTTTTTTTTTGAAGAAATCAACTTTTTTCATGGTTTATTTAATATTTTATGAACATATATTTTATTAAAAATAATGATTAAACAAATTAAAAATAATAAAATGAAAAAAAATAATTATAATATAAACTATATACTACTACAAATTATTATTAATAAAAAATGATATTATTTGAATTTAGAATAATATATAAATTGAAGAAATCAATTTTTTCATTGTTTATTTAATATTTTTATTAACATTATATTGTATTTCAAATAATGATTAAAAAAATGAAAGCTAATAAAATTAAAATAATAATTTAATACTATACTAATGCAAATTATTATTTATAAAATAAATAATATCATTATTACATTTAAGAATAATATATTAATTGAAGAAATCTACTTTCTCATTGTTTAATTAATATATTTTATAAAAAAACATATATTTCATTCAAAATAACGATTAGAAGAATGAAAAATAATTATCATTTAATACTACACTAATAAAAATGATTATTAACAAAAAACTATTATTGTTATTATTATATTTCCGAATAATATATTAAATTCAAATGGATTTTCTTAAACATTAAAATTTTTCCGCAACATATCTTTTCCTTTTCAAAAAATGAAGTACACTGCATGAAAATAACCTTGATTAAACAATCACTCGCGTAGCTTCTGAAAATTATAATTCTTAACGAGATCCAGTGACATTTAGCACGAGGCAGACGCGCATCACCTTGACCATTTTATTTTGCCTTTTTTTTTCTTCTCTCTCCGAGCCAAACAAAAGTGTTCGGCGATGTGAGATACAAGTTGTGATGATGGTTATGTACAAAACGTAAAATAGCTTCCAACTATTTCGGATTTCAATTGGACGTTTTCTCTCGTCATTGTTAGCAGCCTCGTCAAACAAAACAGAACTTTGGCTCGGCGTTTTTACGAGCTCGCTGAGAACGATGTTATTCCTTCGACAAAGAATACAAATTCAGCAAAGAGAAAATCGTCATATGAATGCCACATTGCCGACGACGAAAGTGCGTATTGTCGTTTGACTTTCAAGAATGTGCGCGCATTTCCATACGCGACTCGAAAAAATGCACGCGACAAAACAATCGACGACGGTAAACAAAAACAATTGACTTTCAATTGGGACGTTTTCCAAGCGAGCCATCATCAAAATGTTGGAACGCATTTTTTTGTCGCAAAACACGTTTTTTCGTTACAACATTTTCAGGTTCAGGGAATTTCCGTGTTTTGAATGTCGATACCGTGATTTGAAATCGGCGTAGGTGAGAATTCACAAGCAACTCGCGTGGCTTTTTAAAATATTCCACATTTTGCAACAGTCCTCGAACCTGATAAGCAGGTAATATAATCTAGAAAATGAAAGTGTAAAAACAGGTGCTAGAAGTCTGTCTCAGAGGGTTATTTTCTAATTTTCATTAAAAACACTCAGGCTGATTATTTAATCTTGTCGTAACCCGATTTTTGGTTTTTACAAATTGAAAGTGAGAAAATAATAGAAAAATTAATCAAAACAAAAATTCAGTAAAACTGAAAACTGTGGGCCGAGTGTGAAAAAAATATGTCCCTAATCCTCAAAACATATACGGCTGTGATCCCTCATTGGAAATAATATATATCAACATATACACGAAAATATATGTTGAAATATATTAAATATATTTTCGGCAAAAAGTTATATATGTAATATATATTTTCAAAATTGATAACGAAAATTCTGTGGAACATATATTTATTTTATATTCGAGAATATAATTGAAAATATATTTTTTATGCATTTTAACTGAAAATATACGGTTAAATATATGTCAAAATACATATAAAATATA
>JAAMPD010001541.1:0-23156 GCA_025266255.1 Trissolcus basalis | reverse complement strand
GTAAGATATTTTCATATAAATGCTTATAATTATGTTATAATAATTTTTTACTTGGAAAAATACTTATTATTATTATTTAATTGTTTCGTCACCGATTTTTGCTTTTTACAAATTGAAAGTGAGAGATTTATAGAAAAATTAATTAATTAATTGAAAGTAAAATTAATTGATTAAAATTTCAAATGAAAATAAATAAAAACAAACTTTTCAAATTGACAAAATATATTTTTGTTACTTTTTGTTATTGTTGTAATTGATCTTTGGTTTTTAAAAATTGAAAGTGAGAAATTACAAGACAGATTAATTAAAAAATAATTAAAGATGTAGTAACAATCAAGATGTGATTAAGGTAGATGTTAATTAACAGAATTGTTAACACAATATAATATCATAAGTTAAATAAAAAATGAAACGATTGTAATATAATTCAAGATAATGTTGACACGAGAAGATAATTGAAAGATTGAATAAAAAATTGTATTCAATTGGATGGTAGCTAATTGAAGGAATTGATTGTTTAATATTTTTTTTTACAGGTTGTAAGAATGACTAATAAAATAATTACAGTAGGATTATAAAATCTTAAGTTAAGGACTAATAAAGCCGTAAAACGGCGTTCCACTTCACGGTTAATTAACGAGTGCTGGAATTGGATGAGAGATCATCTGTGAAGTGAGCGCGCGCATTCGGTGCGGAATTCGCACAAACACGAATAGGAAATGAAATTCGCACGGGCAGTCGATGTTTGTTCAGGTGAAACTGTTGCGATTGCAGGTGAAAATGGGTAAATGGGTAACCTTGAGATGCTTTTTTTTCACTTTTGTCAAAATCATAACTTTAACTCGATTTTACTTTTTATGAATATATATTATATTTTTACAATAAAAAATTGTTGTAATACAATTAAAAATAAAAATCTATTTAAAAACTCAAGAACGAACAATAAAAAGTAAAAAAAAAAACGAAACATTTGATTTAAATGTGATGAAAATTGGGGTTTCCCTTTTTTTAACTGTCGCCCTCTATGTATCCAACTGCGCATGCGCAATAGATGAAGCGCGGTTTGTGAATTTATAAAAACAAAATTAAAAAATAATAATCAACTTAACCTATGAATAGTGTTTCCACTTTTTATAACTTGCTTTTTTAAATTCAAAGTTACAAAAAACATTTTTTTTTCATACTCCGGCCATACTTTTCAGTTTAACTGAATTTGTTTTTTCAAAGTTACAAAAATAAACTGAAAACTGAAAAATCAATTTTAAAATTCACAAAACAACAAAAAGAAGAAAAAAGGAAACTTTGATTTGAATATATTGGAAATAAGGTTTTTCCCTTTTCAACTACCGCCTTCATTATGCAAATTGCGCATGCGCACTAGATAAAGCGGGGTTTTCAAATGAATTGAAATAAAATCACAAAAACATCAAATTCCTTATTGACAATTTCATTTTGAATTGACATTCCAACCAAATTACATGCATTTCAACTTATTTTTATGACGTTTCATTGTTTTTGTATTATTTATTTAACAAAAATTGTTCTAATATTCATTTATGTATAATTGGCCGTGCAGAATTTTACGCTTGCGTTCCATCTTTACATCTTCCTTGGAATGTGTTTTATAGCCTGACCTTGACGCGGCGTCGCGCACGGTCTCCGGAAACGCCGCGGATTCCGCGTAATGATCTACCGGCTCGTCTTTCTCGCTCATCGTCCTCTCTCTCAGGAATGCTCGCGGATGACGAAGCAGAACAAAGTAGACACTAGACGAGAACACGAAAAAAAGGCCAAAAAAAGCCCACTGGCAGTAGAGAGAAGATGCGCTCGGTTGTGTTTTGTTTGAATGCTTCCGTGCAGATTACGACCGCAGGCAGAAAATTTATGGAAATGTTTCATGATTCTCAGAGAAAAGAGCATAATATGTTTTTCTCCCCGAGCAGCATTCTTCATTAGATAGCGAATGGCCATTTTAATATCCCGCGTAGTTAAAGATTTCAAATCGTCCAATCAGCGTTCGGCTGGCGATTTTTTTCCCGCGCCGCGCTCCCATTGGCCGTCCGCATCGTGGAGGGTCGCGCAAACAAAATGGCGTCGCGTCGCCCCTGCCGTCACCTCGCGATTTCATCGGCAAGAATCTCGACGAAATTTAACGTTTCAGTTTCAATCTAAGGATGGTTGTTAATCATTTTGCTGATACGTTTCACCGACAGCTTTGATAACGATTTTCATGAATAATTCATCAGATTCATTTTCTTGATCGAAGCTCCCTACACTGTGATTTTCCAGTTCATTGGATTTATTTCAAGATGAAAAAAATTGGCCGATGATGAAAAAAATGTTTCTTTCGTTTTGTTACCGGTGTTTCTGGCTTTTTTATCCGACCTGCCATACCGACCGAGAGAAAAATGATCGTTCTATTACCATATGAGTTTATTTTTTAAATTTTCAGCAATAAAATTTCATAATTCACAAGCATCTTATGAAGAACTTGAATAAAATGGTAAAATTAACGTATAATAATTTGATAATTATCAATAATTTCAAAAAAATTAGAATTCTACCAAATCAGATGAGAATTTCAAATGAAAGCTTAATTTTGGGATGAGGAGTGGCGCCACTTTGAAGATCACTTGGGAACTACCAACCAAAATTTCAAAAAAAATTTTCTTAAAATGTTATTTCCTGTCAAAAAATACTCTAATTAATTAAATAATTTAAAATATTTCAAAAAAGATTAAAAAGGAAAAATTTGATTCAAATTTTATGAAAATTAGGGATTTCCCCTTTTCAACTGTCGCACTTCACACACCAAATTGCGCATGTGCAACAGATTAGGCGCGGTTTTCAAATTAATTAAAAGAAAAAACATAAATTTCTCATTGACAATTTAAATTTTACAATCTAAAAATTTTTTTTTATATTATTTATATAAAATCTATAACCAGGCCACGAAATGAAAATGTCCAATCGTCAAAATATCTCAACACACCGGACTCAGTGTTCTGAACACCATAAATTGTTTAGAAATGAACGACTGAAAAAGAGATCAGTCAATCAGTTATGTTTTTCCATAATGAAACTTGCGCGAGAATTGAAATGTCCGGCAGCGGTTAACGACCCTAACAGTGGCCTTGCCTGCGACCTCTTCGAAAGCAACGCACCTTAGGAAAATGGCGAAACGAAGATGTGTATAGAGATATTTATGTATGTGGTTCACAGCATCCTCTCACGTAGAGAACGAGCGCGCACAATCTCTCAACGGGGACGACAGATCTGTTGATATGCAGCGAGCAGGTTCTGAAGATGACATTAATGGCAGTTCAGTGAAACCTCTCCTACCCCCAAGATGTTCCAACAATTACTAGTTTCATCTTGCAAGACAAAACAAAAAAAACAATACAATTTATTCTGAACGTCTTTCAAGAATTCTATCACATACAAAAAAAGAAAAAAAAAACTTCAGACATATATACATTAGGTGGGGCATACGGTACAGTAAAAATTATAACTGCCCTAAGTAAAAAGGATCATATATTATCCATATATTATCAATATATTGACAGTATATTATAAATATATTGACAATATATCGAAAATATATTGGTTATTTAATTTAAATATTTTTCATACATCAATATATTATATTTCAATATATTGTCAATATACTATCATATATTGAAAATATATTGAAAATATATTGGTTATTTAATTCAAATATTTTTCATAAATCAACCATATATTGTTAATATATTGTCAATACATTGACAATATATTGATAATATATGGTCAATATATCCCACAGGGACAAAAATATACTTTAAAATATATTTTACATATATTTTTATATTTAAAATATATTCGTTTATTTATAATATAATATATTATATATATTATTATAAAGCGGCAATAAGTTGTATAAATTAAATATAAAATTATATTTTATAAAAAAATATAAATTCCGCATATATTTGAACATATATTTTTGTCCGTGTGGGAGGTTTTATATATGGACAATATATGATCCTTTTTACTAGGGTGATAATCAATCATAAACAATTCTAACATTTTATGACTAATTCTGTAATAATAAAAAATTACAAGTTTTGACTAGTTACTGATGTATGTCCCATCTTAACTTATAAAATCGGGCAAATTCTAAAGTGCGAAAATAACTGTAAGGTATCAAGATAAGACGGGCGAAATATTTTATACGAGTTGCGTCAAGAGACGAGTGACAAAAAGTCATTACGAAGCACCTGTAATAAGAAAAGAAGGCAAAAAGAAGAAGGTCTCGGACTGTTTTTTATTTTGTTTGATCCGCGTGTCCTGGTGACCTTTCGTCAACTATTGAATTAATTTTAGATTCGGTGGAATTCGAAAACGAAAAAAAAAAAAGTATCGTTTTCAAACTTCAATTATGTAAGGTCTGATGTCCATATAAGCTCATAATTGACGCAAAATGGCTGAATTATTACGTTATGAATTATTTATCAATTTATGATATTCCTTGTTATGTGATTTTGAATGTGTAACATTGTGAAACCGGCTGGCAATTTTATCTCTTACAACATTTTTATATTTTCATTTAGTTTCTTTTTTGTTGTTATCTTGTTAAAAATGACAATTAAATAATCAATTATACAAGCGAGATTTTTTTTTTGAAATCGATAATCAGACATTTTTCTTTTTTGCTTTATTTTTTCATTGTCGAAAAGATAAGGTTGTTTTAACAAGTTGTAGTTTTAATTGGTATGTTAGCAGTTTTAGAGAAAAGGGTCGAACGGAAATAAAGAGAAAAAAAAACGTGAATCGACGCCTTTCGTCGCATTAGTATTGAAAAGATCAGCGTGTCATCATTCCCGTTTCGCTTTTGCCACTGCGAGAAAGAGGCGCGCGGACTTTTCTAAACATGGCACAAATCTCCGCTCTCTCGCGGTCACTTTCATCAATATCGATTATCCGCTCTTCCGATCGAGCTTTGTGACTTTTATTTCCAATCAAAGAAATACAAAATTTCTAACAAAAAAAATAAATAAATAAATAAAATAAAAAATACAAACTTGATGACTTTTTTAAAAACATATGTAGTCATTTAAAATATTGGTTCTTTTGTGAAGAGGTGGGGGAAGAGAAAATTTGAAAATTTGGTAGTTTATTTCCGATTTAATAAAATATTAATAAAATATATGTTTAAAAAACATAAAGTTACTTAAAATATTATTATAATCATTTTTTTAAATTTTGTTTTAGTCATAGAATGTTTTACTTTTTCAAGGGGTGGGGGAAGAGCAAAATTAAAAAATTTGGTAGTTTATTTCGAATTAAAAAAAATATTAATAAAATATTTGTTTGAAAACATAAAGTTACTTAAAACATTATTATAACCATTTGTTTTTTAATTTTGTTTTAGTTATAAAATGTTTTATTTTTTCAAGGGGGTGGGGAAAAGCGCAAAATTTAAAAATTTGGTTAGTTTCGTTCGTACAAAATGGCATGAGGAAAAATGTTGGAACAAAACATATCGACATCATTTCATATGGTGAAACTCGAACGAACTGGGACATTGTCGGGTATCCGCCGTTACGATTCTGAAGAGCACATTGTTCCAGTGGAGCGTTACAAACCAATTTTTCCACGCAAAAAATGCAGAAGAAAACACTTTTTTTCTCGGCACCAATCAAGCAATGGGAAACGCGATACCGTTTTTTTTTCAGGCACTATCTACTGATTACTCAACCACAATTCATTTTAATCTTAATTGTAACGAAATATACAGTTTTCAAACCAAGAAAGTTCAGTCTCATGGATTAAAAAGAGATTAAGGCAAAAAAAAAATTAAAATTCTTCTTCAAATTGAAATTTTTTCAAAACCTCTTTCTATCTTTCGATCTTTGATTTGTATCTTTTTATATTAATTTAAAAAACGTCGAAAAACATTTTTTAACGTCATTAAAAAAATCAATCCAACAAATTCGAAAAACCAATTTAGTTTTACAAATTTTCAAAGTCTAAAAAAATTTACATGATTTTTAATTTAGCATTGAAGAGAAATTTTTGAAAAAGGGAGGGGGGGAGTGTAAAAGTAGAAGAGTTATCGGTGAAATAAAAAAGTAGAAAAACGAGTTAAAGTGAAAAAAAAAAGTTAAAAGCAAACGACAGGTAGGTAAAGAATTTGGTCGGAGTTATGCAGTATCAACAAACGGTTTCGGATGAAGTACAGCATTTTGTTCGATAGCACGCATTATCCGGGCGGCGTGACTGGCCGAATCAATGGAGAAAGTTGCGTGGCGCTCGGTCGTTTCTCATAACCGCGCGTAGGTGTTTCGGCACGGAAAAGAAAGGACACGTGAGATAAGACGATTTCCATGAAGCACACCATAAAGTGTACTCTCGTACGCGCTTAAACGCAACGTCAAGAAATGTCTTCATTTTTTTCCGTTTAGTGACTCCAATCTGCGTAATTCACCGTCATTAACTTTAATAAGTTTGTGCGACTCCTTTTTTATAGTTCCTCCTGATGCACTCCCTCAAACCTTTTTTTTTTGTACTTTGCGCAAATATAAAAATGTTTGTTTTTGTCAACCACTCTTGTCTTCCTTTTTGTTGTTTTTTTATCCGGAGTAAACACCAATTACGTTAATTGCAGATACGAAAATGAGTAACTCATTAGAATTAGAATTTTTTGTCCCGAACGAAAAAAAAAAAGTTATCAAATTCGCGTGACTTGAAATAACCGTCTGAAAAAAAAAAAATGCTTCGTGATTACGACACGGCAACAACCTTGCAATGCCGCGTTATTTTTTGTGTCGCGCGTACAGTCGCGGGCAAAAATATGTGTGACTGTGATGAGTGATTTACAACCTGATCGGAGTCAGAGGTTGGCCGATCGAAAGTCAAAAATTTTTGAGTTCTAACGAGCAGTCGATGACTGCTGAATTATTCATCGCGTCCTCGAACGATCGATGATTCTGTTGAGAAATTGATGACGCGCTCGAAAAGCCGCCTCTGACATTTTTGTGTTCTTCAATTCTGCAATGTTGGCGAACTTGGTATTCCGACATGATGGATTGTGTCATTTTGAATTCGACGTGCGATGAAAGCAAGAACTTTTCTATCAATCTTCCAACGTTTTATATACAATTAGGAATGAAAAAATTATGGAAATAGAAGAAACGAGACTTTAATAAAAAAAAGGACTTTAGAAGTGAGCAAATTAAAAATGTAATGATTGTATCGGTGGTGCGTGGTGTGGTGGAAACACTCCCGACTCGAGATCTGAAGGTCGGGGGTTCGATTCCCAGGGGTGGTTTTAGACGGGGTGACTTTTACTTTTTTTTTATTTTTCTGTTTTTTTTTCATTTCAAATGTTAATTTCCTTTTGTATAGAGAGTATTTCATTTTGGGGTGAACCCAAAATTAAGTAAGTAACGATCAGGCGTTACGATTATATATCTGTGGCTGTGAGGAAAAACCATTTAAGTGTATAGGATTTACGTATACATCTAACTTTCCTTTCAGCCACAGGTATAATGCATAAGTCAATATAGAGCTGAAGTTCAGAACATTTTTGACACGAAAACTGAAATTAATCGAAAATACGTTTCCACACTCTGTTTTTTACCCAGGAATCGAATGTTTAACTTCTTTTTTACCCAAAGGTCTGAAGAATCTCTTGATTTTAGCGGCCTCTATAATTTGTAGAAACATCATTAATGCCATCCTTGTTGCATTTGTAAGAATATTCAGACATCCATGTTTCCATACACTTCTGTGCAGCGGAAATCATCGAATTTTGTTTACCAAGTTCACTCCTTATAGTTTTATTTGTTGACAGACGAGTTTTCTTTGTTTGTCCATCTCTTGACTCGTGACAATTTTGTTTTGCGACCAAGTTCATACATCAAACGTTTCCTTTTTGTCGGACGGGTTCGTACAGTTTATCTAACTTTGATTAATAGTTTGACAATTAAAAAATCAAACAATATTAATGTAGTGTGTACATTATGGTGCTCTTTTCTAGTCCACCGTTGAGAAGTTGATGACGGGCGGAAGTTGGCCGTGAATTTGACATTTGAATGAGTTCACGCATCATCGTTTTTTCTGCTGGTCTGATTGGCCGGTCGGAACTATCAATTTGAACGGTGTTATGACAGGTATAAAATACAAACCTGTTGGTAGACAATAATAATAAACAAACATACGAATAAAAAAAGGGAGAAATAACAAAATGAAAAGAAATATATCATCGGGTATATGAAAAAGATTTCAGGGAAGATTTGTCGGTTAGGAGTTGGACAAAAAATTGTGGAATCCTTGTGGGTAAATTGATTCTCTTCGATAACTAGGAAAAGATGGGCTTGGAAGATACGAGGCTGAAATGCGCAAGATTGCAAACTGCCGCCAAAGTGCGCAGGCAGATTGCGCCCTGCGGACCTTGGTGTAATTATTAGTTCCTGTTACGACTCCCGTTAAGGTCGTTGATATTACTCTGTTATAAGCTCGCTTTAGATCTGCTCCAACAGAATGAATAAATTATCAATTACAATGTTTTACACGTGCAATAATGATGCAATTTTATTTGAATGCGCGCGTTGCAAAAGCGCCCTCAATGGGCTCTACAAACAAGGTGTGTTAAATTGTTCGGAGCCCTGAGGAATGTTGCGGAACAGCTATCTCGCTCACAGGAAAAACAAGTGTTGGGGATCGAAAAAAATTCCCCAGATTTTTTTTCCTGGTTTGTCGTTAACCAGCAGAAGCCACGAGGAAAAGTTTCAACAAAATCTCTCGGGATGAAATTTTCGCTCCAAGATTTTATCCTGCTAGTTAACTCGCTCATTTTTTTTCTCTTTTATCACCGATTTTTCGGAAAATCTTTTTACAACAAACTTGGCGCATTTTATGAGCCTAACCCACATCGCACTTCATTATTAAATATTTAAACTTTCATCTACAATTGTTTTCTTTGTACTTGAAAGTTGGTCCAATCTCTATTATCTTTGTTTACAAGCATAAATGTTAATCCGGTGGCATTTTTTAGTGGAAAATTTCAACTTTTCGAAACTAAACTGTTTCCTTATGGAACGTAACATTATAATAACGGGTCATAAAAATATATATATATTTTTTTTTTTGATAATCCGTTATCTTGGTTGAACTTGGATCGCAATCTTTTCATTAGGCAAATCTTAATGTTTATAGTCTAAATCAAAAATAATTGTTCCTCCAATATGAGTGGTTATACCAATAAGCGTGCTTGTTTTTTAATGAGCGGCAATATTTTAACTGTACTTGATTACCAAGTGCTGGATATTCCGATCGCTGATGAGATAGCAAATGTAGGCGATGGGAGAATTTCGATCTAGCGAATCGTCTTGTGAGAAGCAGATTCGAATGAAGGATTGAATATGTTTTTTTTTACCAAACAGATTCCCCGCCGGATTTCAGTTTGTTGTGATTACCTGAAACACAAGCAATAATAAATTAGTTTGCTTTCGAAAACCCAATCAGATGACAAGAGAGATAATATTTCAAGATAAAATTTCAATTTGTCACACATTTCTCATCTCAAAATGTGAATATTGACAACCACTTTTTTTTCCACGATACTATGTGTTTTCGTAATGTATCATAATTTATAATTATTAAACATCATATTTTTAGTTATCTTATCATGATCTTAAGTTATTACGCTTTCTGGAGATGAACGCAGTGCCAAACAATTGGCCGTGAAGGTGCCTGTTTGACGATGAATATGCAAACGGCGAATCCTTTGTTCTTACAATAAGCAAATTTAATTCAAATTCAACTAGCGGATAAACGTAAATTGACATAACTTAACAGATTTTGAAAAAATTATACATAATTCAAAGTTGTTATAACAGTCAATTCAGCGACTAAATATAAAAATAATTCAGAATCACGTTTAATTAACAGCAATTCAATAAAAGTTATTGTTTTCGTGTTTAGAAACCCCAGCGTATAACAATGTTAATAACTTTTTCATTTGTTACATAACGGTTTCTAAAAAAATTACACATATAGTTTGAACATATAGTTTTTTGATATAAAAAATTTTTTAATATACAAAATGGTCAATCTGAATGTGGTTAATGGTTTATAATTAAAAAATAAAAAATCTTAACAACCTTAATTATCAATTCACAAAAAGTTTGTCGCAAAAATTTTTGGAGAAATTGGTGATGAAAAAATAAAGGTTAATGGATGCAAAGCAAAAAAAGAAGTAATAAAAAAAGTTTATGTCGTGACAAATAAAGATAAGTATTTTGTAAACAATACAGTAATCGCAATCGGTAAGGAACGCCATGTTGGGAATGACGTGTAATCAACGTTCAGTTGAACTACTTTGGATAAAAGTGAATGGAATGGAAGCAATAAATACAAAGTGTATGATGTGCGATATGCAAGAGGCCTTGTGTGAGTGCGTTTATTCATATCCAGGTGATTGCAGATTGATCCCTATATGTTTTTGCTGAACATTTTGAGCGCAACTTCAGTTAGATGATACACATTTAGGCTCGTTGCGTTTTATAGATCTTGCTAGTAATTTCGAAAATTTTTCTACATTTCAAAAAACTAGTCGTTATAAATCTCAGGACTTTTCCACGCCAAAGTATCGCAATAAAAGCTAAATTAAAGCAAAGCAAATAAAATAAACGATACATGCAAATTAATAAAAAAAATATTCAATTACAAATTTGATGACTTCAATTAAGGAAAGATGATTGAATAATTAAAGGAGTAAATTGAATCAAAATTGAAGAAAGGAAAAAATTTTTTTTTTCTAATCATTTATGCACCGACACGTGCGATAAAATTATTATACGCCTTGGATACATTTCAGAGTGCCCATAAACAACGATCTCGAACGTTTTAAATCCGCGCTATAAATCAGTTTTCTCGGTTTCCTCAATTAGCGAGCGAAAAATGTCGGTGGGAGCCGGTCGCACCGGTAGGAAACATGTCGTTTATCACATTTTTGCTTGCGCGCGTTAAATAGACACCGATATCCGAAGGGATGCGCGCGCGAAAACCGATCGCTGCGAGAAAAAAAAAGTAGAAGAAAAAATGTTTACAAAAAAAAGGGAGGGGGAAAAATCAAATATATACCGGTGCACTCGCAAGGTCGTTGCCTTGCCATTGCAGGCTACTAACCTTAGGCGCAGCAATCTTCGGGACAGTTACATGCACGCGTAGGTCAGGGAATGTATGAACGAGATCAACGGATGAATGGGAAAGAATACCCATTTCACTTATTCTTCAACGACAGTTTTTTTTAACGTGTGACTCTTTTTATTCAACCGTGCAATAATATTTATTAAGACGTTTACATTTTTTTGTTCTAATTGTCATTCAACATTTACTTTATATTTCTTTAATAAATGAATAATTTTTTCAATTTATGGTTACAAATTCGTATGCAAATATTTTAAGTTAAGAGTCCCTAAAGATTGACAAATACGTTGAATACATCATTTTCCCATCGCATCAGCGCCATCTATAGGCAATTTTATTTGCAAATTTACCAGTGAATCTAGCCGAAAATTTCTTCTAGCTCATTTAGTAGTCCAAAATTTTGCAACTCGGAACATTTGAATTGTTCGCATAGCAAAGCATTACACAGACATATCTCAGTACATGCCAAATTAAGGTGAAACTGCGAATGGCTCATTAAATCAATTATGGTTCCTTAGATCGTACCAACATCATGGATAAGCATTCAACCCTTCAATTTTGGATATGATAATAAGAAAAATCCACTGTTAGTTTATCGTATGTATTCTTGTTTTGATCAAAACTTTTTTATTGAGAATTATGTAAAATGTATACATAACCTTTGAATAATGTTCGTCTAGGCTTGTTTTTCATAAATATGGAAAAAGATGATAAAAAGTGGCATTGAAAGTAGCTCTTAGATCCTAAATTGTATTCTTCGACCAAAATAAGAAAGTGTATATAGGTATAAAGCACCAAGCTAAGGTGCCGTTAATGATTCCAAAAAAGTGGACGGGCATCAACATTAACGACTGAGGTGCAAAGCAGGTGCCGTCACACAAAGATACAGTTATCTAGCCTGGTTACGTCGCGGTGACGGTTTGTTTACATTGACCGGTCCAATCCGACCCAACCGAAACATCCTTAAAAAACGGCACGAGCAAAGTACAACCCTGAGCGTAATCAATTCTGCGCAGACTCAGACTGTCTCGATTCGGAGACAACTTCAGGGTCTCGTAAAAATACTCGATTGTTTGCCAATTTTAGACGGCGTTTGTCAAATTTAAATGCATAATTTTGAAAGTCAGAATGCAACGTGCGTATCATTTCATTACTTCATACCGTCATTCTCATTAAAAAAAATAAGGTTACAAAATGTCATATGTTTATGAAACAACAAATATATGTTGCAAAATCCGCATCAAACCCGCCGCCGTGTGCTTGAATAATATAAAATTATCAACTTTTGTTTCTTCTCCTCCGCGTTCGTATAATTTTTTTTAACGGTTACGAGACCCACGGTACAGAATTTCGCCGTACGATTAATTTATTATTAATTATGCAAGGTTGCGTACACAATGGCGCGAATTGTTTGAATTCAAATGAACAAATTGTTAGTTGAAAAGTAAACTGAGCAATTTATCTGGAAAACAACTCTTGGCGCATTTATAAATAATGAAACCTGCCTATTCATGCGCGCTTGTTGCATAATTATGCATTGGGGAAATAGTCTGCCAATTAACATATTCATCATTCATCATCGCCGATCACAAAATTAATTTCTTCCATTTTCATGTCACAACTTTGCATAGATAATAATTTTCATGCTTATTTCTTTTATTACTTTGTTTACATTTTAAACGGCCGTTTTTGCCATCAAAAATTTTACTTTTGTTCAATTTATTATCGTTTAATCATTGTATCCATAGCAAATACACGATAAAGTTATCAAAAATTTAAATAAATTTGCAACGAGGTTTAAAAAATTAAGATTATTCTATATCCATATTAATACTAATGCCATATTATTTAGAATAACAGGATAAACGATTAAAATATCAAACAAAATACATCCAACGATTCTTCATGACTATATGAATCGTTGGACATATTTTGTTTTATAATTTTTACAGAAGAAAAATTACCGTTTTTCGTAAACTCTCATTTATCGCCTTAATTTGACGGAGTTTGTTCAAACTGTTTTTATCAGAAATTATATTACAGCGGAGTTTACCTAACTGTTTCCTTATCAGTTTTATTTCGGTTGAGTTTGCCTATATTTTTAATCCGGTATTAGCAGTACTTTATTTTGCAAGGTTTGCTTGTCGCTCTCATCTTTTTGATCATTCCACGGCACCGGATAGCTTGTTCATACGGCCAAGTTACGGTTCATGTTTACACCCAACAATAACAAGGACACCCAATGACATTTTGTTGTCATTGTAAGTCATACTGACATGACTGGTTTACAAGTTCAATGGAACAGCGGTTAGAGATTCAGATTACCACTTTGGGGTCGGATATTCTTCTTCTTCATAAGGCCAATATTGAGGAGTTATATCAAAATGTGAAGTCTTAAAGATGTTTTTATTTTGAGTTGCAAGTTCAGTGAATACAAATTTTGATGAGAACTTTTTTCTCATTACATTACAATCATTCTCACGCATCTTGGCGTATACTGGAGGACAAAGGCAACATTAGACAGATTACGTTCACGGACAATTTTAATAACATGGATCGTAGTCAATGTCCTAAGATTGCAAGTCGTGGGTCGACTTTTCACACTGAGAGAAATATTTTGGAAAAACTGCTATAGTTTATAGGGACGCGGACACATGAAGCATTTTTCTAATGTTGTCCTGTACACTATAGGAAAAATTGTATGAATTTTATACGACTTATTTATACGACTTTAATAAGAATTTCTATGTTCTCAAACTTTTTAAGATGAAATGTAAGTCAATCTCGTTTTGTCTGTTTCACACTTGTGGAAATATCGTCAATGCCATCTCTGCTGCATCTATACGACTTATGCACGACCTTAAGATAATTTTGAAAAATATGTTACTTAATTCATTTTCGAGAATATTCAATTTAGATTTCCTTCTAACAAAAGGCACCTTGTACCTGGAAAATATTTCCAATCACAAGATGTAAATATACATATACCTATATACTGTACGCCAAACTGATTTATTAGTACGTAATTTTCTTCCTCTTAAACGTTCCAAAAATACGAACAAGAAGAGACACGTCCTATCGTTCCGACAATTAATGGAAGACTGACTTCAAAAGACGAACAACCCCCACTCGGGCGGACTGAAATTTGACACTGTATTTCCCCGTGCGTCTTTTCAAATCCACGAAAGATCGTATTTCAAAACACAGATAAAATTCAACTGAAAAAAAAAAAAAAAAAACAATTACGACGTTTAGAATTATCCTACAAGTTGTAGATTTATTATCCCTTTGAAAATGTTGGTTTTTCATTATTTGACGTGTAATTTTGTTTGCTAACTTTGTAATTTTAATTTGCACTTTTAACGTTTATGAGGAACATCTGTTCGAGGGGGTTGGGCTGCGCGCGCAATTCACAACGGCCGGTGTTTGAATCGCCGGCTCAATCGACACGCGAAAGTAAAACCATTGTAATAGACAAACACAAGGGTGGCACGCAAAATCCCAACGGCCGTCACCGACGTTGTTGCCACATACCTATCGCATTTACGTGATCCTTATAATCTTATCAATTATTTTGCACGCGTGCGCGATCAATACACTTCATTTTCGTTCGAACGTTCCTTCCTTTTTCTTTCTTTTTTTTTTTTGTTTATGCCACACTCGTCACGTTCCAACTGCGATTGTTTAACTTTGATTGGAATTCATTCCAGGAATTTTTGAAAGAGACGAACTCAGTGTTTTGTAAATAAATGATTAATTCGAAGACTCATGGTCGTTTAACGAACGATTTTCCTTTCTGTCTCAAAAACCTTTTTTACCTTTCTTATTTGCATTTCTTTTTTTCATTATTTCTTGTTTTGAATTTGAAAATTGAACTTACAGGCCAATTGTTCGACAGAAAGATTAGACGGTTGTAAGAAAATAACAGTTACAAAATACGATGAACCAACGAATAAAAAAGAACGGATATTAAAAAAAAACCCGTACGTTTACTTTAGTGATTTTATTACCGCTAATTTGATGCGACAGTAAGTGACACAATTTTTCTTTGTACTTATAAACACCAGACAATTAACCAGGCTGGGACGTTATTAGAAAATTAAGATTACAAGTCATGATTAATTTAGCCATATAATCTTGTAACTAATATAACATTTGTATTTCAAATTTTCACCACTTTAAAACATCTACAATAATTTATACTTTTTCATTTTTAATTCATCTCATTTTTGTATTTTTGGTTTGAATTTTTTCGTGTGAAAAAAATAGTTTTGAAATTCCCTTTAAATTCTTCCAAAAAGTTGTAGAACCGGCTTAGATCGATTTCTTACCTGACAATTAGAATTTTGTTGACGTGTCGTTCATTGTGGTGAAAAAACAAAAAAAAAACGACAAATCCCAATTGAAAAGACCAATTTAGAGGGGGGGAGATTTTGATTTGTCAAAACAAAAAGCACTCGCAAATTGTCACACAATTGCAGTTCACAATGACGTGCGGTTCGCGACGACCGACAAGCTGCTTGACGACTGGTCAGCCTGTCGTGTACTGAACGCGGCTGCGCGACGTCAAACACTGGCTTTCGCGCGACTCTTTTGCCGCGTGACTTCGGTCACGCTCGGCGACCTTCGCTCGCGATCGGCTTCAGCTGACGACCGAGCTGCGAAGTAGCAGATGACGTTTTTTCCATATCCCATATTTGCACGTTTTTTTGCACAATTGAAAGGAACAATTTTTTTTTAATGACAACAGAAAAAAATCGACAAAAAAATAATATTAAATGTTAACATTTTTCTTTGGAAATAGTAAAGTGAATAAAAACGATGTTTTTAAAAAATATAAACATGCGATTGTTTGTAAATATGCATTGTATTCAGTTGAAATAAGAATAAAAAAATTATATATTACTATTTTTTCATTGGAAATATATAAAAGTATAAACAAAACAATGTTTTCAAAAAATGTAAACAAGTGATTGTTTTTGAACATGTATTATTGTATTCAATTCAATTCTATAAAAAAAAGTATGATGTAAATAAACAATCACATTTTTACATTTTTCAAATTTTTTCGTTTACTTTAATATTTTCAATACAAAATATTATTATTTATATTTGTTGTTATTTTAAATGAACACAATGAATGTTTACGAACAATCGAGTGTTTATATTTTTTGAAAAACTTTTTTTGTTACTTTTCTATTTTCTAATAAAAATTTTTAATATTTAATATAATTTCGAAGAAAATTTATAACAAAAACAAAGAATGTTGATGGAAATCACAAAAAAATTTTTTTTTCAAAAAGTTTTTGTCACAAGTTTTTATGGTAAAACATTTTTTGTTCTTACCGATACGCGTTGAACCGAACAGAAACTTCGAGTTTCAGATAAAAGATGACGCGCAAAAACCCGCAGATCTTTTTTTTTCTCGGTGCGCGATTTTGAACACTCCCAATCTCATTACTTTCAGCACTTCTTCACCAGTTTCAATTCTTGAAATTCGCGTTCATCTTCGGTAGTATAAAACAATTTTTGGATTAAAAACAAAATCATATAACAAATTGAAAAAACATTCAAGAATGTTTCGCGAGTAACAAAATCGTTTTTTGATAAGTGAATTGAAAGTGGTTTTTTTAATTGCAAAGAAAAAAAAATGGTATAAAGAAGAGATGATGAAAGTGTTTTTGGCAGTTCTGAAAGCCATTTTTACTCGACTTGTGTTTTCCTCCCATGGCCTAATTGCAGTTTGGCAGGCCACCACCTTCAAACGGAACCCAAATTATTGGTACCTTTGTTGTCCCATCATCTGTCTTTTTTTCGAAGGAATTTTCACACTTACAATTAAGGAAAATCAGGAATGGAAATGGTAACGTACAAAATTTCCAAACTTGTTAAAAATCTGTTTTTATTTTTAACAATAAACAACTTTGTTTTTTCAATTTAAATGATTGTCATTTTCATATAATAAATAATACCAAATTTTGTATTTGAAAATTGTTTATTTGTTTACATAAAAATTATGAAAAGCGCTGTTACACCATTCCAACGAAAATGGCACGCTTTCTTGACAAAATCAGGTCGAAAAAAAGTGTCGATCAATCGACCGAGCATGATTTGACAAACATTTTACGAATAGTACAAACCTGCACACATCAAACTCGATGCAATGCTAACTGTAATTTCATCAATTTGTGATTTGGTATATTTCTTTAACATTTCTTTGGTTTTTTCATCGGTCTGTTTATTGTTAAACAAAGTAGATTATAAGACCAAAAATCAGAACCAAAATAAAACAAGAGATTTTAAAAAATTACAAAAAATGGTAGAATTAAACATTTTCTTTTCATTTTCAGGTTTTGTCCATCAGTCTTCCTTTATCTTTGTAGTACAGTCCCTTCAATCTGGCTGCTTGAGCTGGACAAAATTAGTCGAAAAATGAAAGCTCGTGAGTCGTCCAATCTGAACAACATAACAGACAGTTTTGACCTCACTCACCTCGCTGTTGAGGATTTGAAACATCTTCAAAATACTTTAGGAGTATGAAAATAATAATAATAATAATTCATAACAACAACAAAAATAATAATAGACATGAATATGTCTCCGTGGGGGGGGGGGATACCTTTGAGTCGCGTGACCTTGGCTCAAGGACTTTCTAGTCACGTGATGGGACACCATGTGGACGCTCTATTTTTACAATTTCTTAAAATAATTTTTACTCTTTGTTTTTCCAAAAACTTAAGAGAATGTCTAAGTCGATGGCGAAGTTCAAATCCTGTTTTTGGCGGGAAAACTAATGTTTGGTGAATTTCGCCAAAAAAATGGTACAAATATTGACGACATTCATAATCATACAAATGTTTGATCGTTTTAGAGTATTTTGGAACAAATACCAAGACGATTGGTTGTGAAATGTGATCGCAAGTAGTGACCGCGTTTTTTCTGTAAATTCGGCATTTGCCAAGCCCACCTCAAAAACGCGGTCACTAAATATGATCGCATTTTACAATCAATTGTTGCATTTTAAGTTTATAAATAATCTATAAAAATGAGAGAATTGTATGATATAAAAATTAGTAAACAACTCGTGTTTACTCTCACTGAAAAATAACAAAAACAAAATTTTTACACCAATGTCGGTAATGTAGGTCGCACACGACTTAGACATCCTCTTAATGTTTTGCTTTTTATTTTTTTATCAATATTGAATGTTTACAATGATTGCAATTAATCGAAATAAGTATGTGTTCCATTGAAGAAACATTTTTGTTTTGTATTTTTTATATCAGAAGAACAAATAGCAAATGATTCTTTATTTAGAGGTTAAGGCAAACATTTTAGTATAAACAAAAAAAACAGTAGACATTTTTTCAATGATTATTTGCTCGAAATAATAACAATCCAATTTTCACTTACTGCTTTAGACATTTTATAATAACAACCACCTTTTTCAACATAACAAATTATATGAAAAACCTGAAAAAAAACTTCATCAAAAGTTCTGAAAAATTCCACCAGATGACTCGAGGTTCGTTTGCAAAATTTATCTGCCAGCATTGAGAAAAACTGATAGAGTTGTGAACTTCATCTGAATGTGAACAGTTAACAATAAAAAGTATATGAAATTTGAAAAAGTAAGTACAGTTTCCAATTTCTTATACATTTTTGATTATATTCAAGTAAGTAAGGTTATGTTCAAAATTGTATACAACTGAAATACAAAATATACCTACAATTTGTATATTATATTTTTTTTTCTTTTCAAATAAATCTGGCAAAATTACAAAATTATTATGATTTCAGATGCTAATTTGCTAACTTGTGTTTGGATAATCAATTTTGGCCAATTATGCCAAAACCCTGGGACCTCAAAAGACAATACAATTGTCATCGCTAACAGCCGCTGTTGAAGCATCATAAGATTACAAATCAGCGCAACAAAAGCAACACCGTTCATCAGCGTGCCTCTGACTTTTTCTTCTCCTTCTTCTGTGGCATCCTTCAAGCAACCTCCTTCGCACGTTCTCGCGAGACCTAAGCGCCTCAATCAGCAATCGCTTAGACTCCGACGTTCGCCGTCATTTGCATATTTGTACAGCCGCTTGGAATTCACCGTCGTTCGACTTCTGTGCATCTCCATGAGAAAAGCTTTAACTGTACGTTGCCACAGACAGTCGCATTCATTTCGTTGTCCAGTGAAATGTGCGCAGACATGACAGTTTTATGACTCTCCCAAAAGAGTAATTTTTTCGGACCTACAAAATATGTAAAATCATATGATACCAAATTTCGCAATGGAAAAATTTCAAGACTGGACATGAAAAATGAACAGATCTGGTTGAATCCCGGAAATTTACTCAGACATGATCAGACATGTAAATAAATCGGCTAATTAAATCTGTTGATTTTATTAATTCTCATAGATAAGAATTAATAAATTTAATAATTTAATGCCGCTGAAATCTCACGTTTGGTAATTTCACTCCGAGTGTTGATACTTTTTATTTATGTACACGGTTGAATGGTGAAAAGAAAAAGGTCCATACATAAATGACAGAATATAAATATGAAAATAAAGATAATGACGTTATAATTAATAATAAAATGTGATTTGATTTTGTTTGATGGGAGAAAATAAGTTGGGACGTTCGAAAAGCCGAGGCCTTCTGTTAATTCCTGTTAGAAACTGGCTGCCTGTGTGTCTGACGGTGGTTGGTCGGTTAGCAATTCTGTCTTTATTCCACGGCAAGTCGGGGCCCTCCTAATCAATTCCAATTAAAGAGCGGAATATTTGCGGAGCAGTCCAGGACTATTAGCAGTCTCTCTTACTACCAAGAGCGAGTCCGTTGACTTGCAAGACCGTAAATCAACAACTGGCACGGATGGAAAAAGGAAAGAAAGAGGAGTCCCCGACTAACGAGCCCGAACATAATTCGGCCGATACAACTCAATACGAGATTCATCATGACAGTCGGTAAAACAGAGTATTTCTAATTGGCTAGACGGGACGCATGTTGATTAGGGCTTTTCTTATTTCCTCCTCCTCCTCCTCCTCCGCCTCCTCTTCCCTCGTTTAAGACTGCGGTGGCCTTGTCCAACAAACACGTTGATCGTACACGCGCGTAACATGCCATCCGCGCACACTGATGAGCTTCTCCAAATCACATTAACGTGATGCAATACGTTCGGTGTGTAAGGATATACATGTCGTTCGGCCCGTCAGCCTCAGAAGAATCATCCATTCATCAACACCAAATTACCGAAAATTGCTTATTATCTTCTAGAATCCTACCATTTATATCACGTTGACATAATATCACAGGATAAAATATCACTTGACATAATATCACAGGACAGAATATCATAGGACAAAATATCACATGACAAAATATCACAGGATAAAATATCACATGACATAATATCACAGGATAAAATATCACTTGACATAATATCACAGGACAGAATATCACAGGATAAAATATCACATGACAAAATATCACAGGATAAAATATCACATGACAAAATATCACAGGATAAATTAACACATAACAAAATATCATATGACATAATATCACAGGATAAAATATCACAGGACAAAATATCACATGACATAATATCACAAAAAAATATTGACATTATACAGGATGTGCCAAACCATCAGTGTCACCAAATTATCTCGGAAACTTTCAATAAAAATGAATCTGTCAAAATTGCTTATTATCTCCCACAAGAATCCTATCTATATCATATTGACATAATATCACACGACAAAATATCATATGACAACTCAAATTTTCATACATTTTTAGTGTTGAAATAACGTAATTCTAAGAAAATAAAAAAGTTACCCTAGTGAAAAGGATCGTATATTGTCCATACATAAAAAATTTATTGATAATATATTATTTGAAAAATCAGATATTGACCACATATTAACAATATATCATCCATATATTGTCAATGTATTTTCAATGTTTTGACAATATATAAACAATATATTGACCATACATAGACAATATATTGCCAATATACAGTCCATATATGAAAATATTAAAAAATATATGGTCAATATATTGTCAATATATTGGCATATATAGCCAATATACTGACAATGTATATTGTCAATATATGATTTTATGAAAAATAATATATTGTCAATCTATTGATAATATATATGATCTTTTTTATAGGTTCTTCTAGTGCTGGAAAAATATGAAAATTTGAGTTCAAACTTAAATATTCGAGTTCAAATTCAAATATAAAAAATAAAAAAAAAATAAAAAATAAAAAAAACGATTAGTACCAGTCTGTTTAATTTCATTGGATTGTAAACTAAGTATAAGAGAAAGACGGGAGATACGTGCCAGCATGAGACAAAGAGATTTTGTCTGATGGCATGGACGGCGATTGTCACCACGCAAAATTTAAAATTCTAATCGTATGATTTGTGGTAACTATACGAGCGATTGATTTTGCAGTCGACTGTACGACTATACACAAGAATGACTCCATTAGTCGGACTTTAGACGAAAGCCGACTAAACGACTGCACGCCAAAGCTAAAAGAACCTTTCATTGTTTGCCCTTTTAGTTATTAATCTGCGACGAGCCAAGCCGAAATTTGCGTACAGGTACGAACGTTATCTCCATTGTATAGAGTTCCGAATTGATTATTTACGGGTTTCCAATGCAGTCGTTATTTATTTTGAGACGCCCTCTGACAGGAATTGCTACTTGGGCTTCTATTTTGTTCCAAGCTCGATTGCACTTTTTCTTCTGTTCGATCGAATCAAACATTCATCTCTCGACAACATGCAAATTCATGTACTTCGAATATCACATTGATTATCAAAATATCAATTTCCAACCAACCACTCATGATAATAAATAATAAAATGATTAATCAAATTTTAAATTTTCTTTTATGAATATATATATATATTTTTTTTTCTAATTTGCACAACATGTGCAAGTAATAGTTACTTATTGTTTTTATATATAGTAACATTGTTGAACGGTTGGGTTGACGATAAAACGTGATTGCGAGAAAAAAGAAATTGTAGTGTGGCAGCAAGTCAAAGCAACCGAGATTGAAGCCGCGCCGTTAATTTCCTCGTAAACAACGGACTGGAGCGGTAGTGCTCATGGCAATAACGAGAAGCGAAAATATCAAAAGCAGAATAAAGTAAAACAGGGCAATTAGCATGGTGCGGACGACGAGAAAATTGAAATCTTTTCAGAGAGGGCGTTTTAAATATACCTACGTAATGTTGCCACGGTTTAATTTAACGCGCTTATTTTTTTTTTTTTTTTTTTTTTTTTTCATACGTATACGCCTCTGCACGTATAATCATAATAATTAGTACAAGTGCGCACGCCACTACTGCGCACGGTGAGCCGCTCCCGATCTTTTGTTTTGTTTTGCTTCGATCCTATTATCCTTCGTTTCTGAGCCTTTTTCCTTCATTAAACCAAAATATATATAGATATACATGTCTGTATTCCAAATCTCTGAATCTAATATGATTTCAATTTATTTTTTTATATACCCTCACAGAAAAAAATATATATCAACATATACACAAAAATATATATGTCGAAATATAGTAAATATATTTCCGGCAAAAAGTTATATATATGTAATATATATTTTCAAAATTGATAACAGAAATTCCGTGGAACTTATATTTATTCTATATTCAAGAATATAATGAATATATATTTTTTATAAATTTTAACAATGACATTACTGAAAAATATACGGTCAAATATATGTCAAAATATATATCAAATATATTTTTAGCCGCAGAAAGTTAGGTATTTTTAATATATATTATTTTTCCATGAAGGTATCAAAATATAAAAATATATGATTATGTTTGGAAGTGCTATATATTTCAAATATAAAATATATATTTTTAAATGTACTTGAAAAAAAATTTTTTGAAAATGCTGTATGTTTTT
>JAAMPD010001540.1:0-23190 GCA_025266255.1 Trissolcus basalis | reverse complement strand
GTCTCTCCTCTCTCTCTCTCTCTATTTGTTTCCTTTTTTTTCAACAAGAAACTTATTTTACATATTTTTCATACACGAAAAGTTGTTAGATGTTGAATTGAAAAATCTGCGACTTTTAAATTTTAGAAATGTCAAAGAAAATTTGAAACGTCAGAAAATGTTTCTCTGACGTTTCATTTTCTTTATATTTTGAAAACTTTGTAGATTTTGCAGGAGGCAGTTTGAGGATTCATGGATTTAAATTCAATTTCGTGATACTGTATAATTGGCGAACTTGTGAACAAGCATTTGATTTCCTTTGAGTAGATTTTAGTGTCCGTTCCATATTCCACACATGATTAATTGAAATTCTATATCTTTGTGAATTAAACTACTATAACAAGTCCATTACAAGAGCATGAATTATCTAAGTGTAGAGCGTTAATACGTTCATCGAGCCTTAGCCGTATGATTTATGATCGCGATTTAAAGTCCGCCATCGACTTTTCGCCTCGAGGATAACATTTATTTCGTTTTATTTACTGCCTCGTAAATTTAATCAACTTTTCTCACATTCCACTTGTTCATGAAAAACAAGTGCATCGTCACGTTTTTCTCTCGATACACTTTGAAACAAAATTCTAATTCAAAGTTTTTTTTTCCAGAATCGCCTTTTTTTTTATTGGTATAAATTTTACAGCTCGATAAAAAAAAATATAAAATTGTCTTGCCGTTATTGATGATGCTCTTTTCCGAGGAATTTTGATTCATTATCATCTGAAATTAGTTTTGCAATGAAGGTGAACTGAAATTGACCTTGCATTAATTAATATATCCTAATAATTATGGCAAATTTATTGATTGCAATACGACACTCAATATCTGATAGAACGAATGGAGTTTCAATTGAGATCGTGAAATTTGCCATGGTTCAGTGCCATAAATTAAACTTCTAAATTAATTATTATATAATCGAAAGCTAAACAACCAATTAACAACGCAGGTTAACAAACATGATATTATTAAATAAACTCGAATATATTACATCGGCACACGCACCGGCGGATGAATAAACAAATTACAGCGTGCAACCAAAAAGAAAAAAAAAGTAAGAAACTCTGATGTCGGAACAAAAAATAGGCGTATAAAATGTTTTTTGTCAGGCCGTTAGGAGTTTTGCGTTGCCGCGGTGAAATTGCAAAAATGATGGCATTTTTGTGGCGAGGAAATTGTGGATAGACGGTTTTATCGTGGATTTTGCGTCACGGGCCACATAAATCTCACGAAAATGGCTCTATTAATGACCCCCGCGTTAGCACGCGCAGTCCCTCGGCGTTTCGTCAGGGTTAACGCATCTTGCGCGAGCAAAACTTGTTATTTCCTTTAGCTATGGATGTCCGTAACCCTGCACGTAATTTTGTATACGCGCGATCGGTATTTAACATCCATATCTAGCAATCTGCTACATCTAATGGCATAATTTCGCGCGCGAATCGACCTGCTATATGCCATTATCATGTTTCAGCGGTTATCCATGGACGAGCCAAGAAACTTTATTCCAGCCGCTGATCCACGAACCCAGATAATGTAGTTAAAATTTACACGTCAAACTGATTCGCAGTTGTCAGTCGCTCCGCGATAGCTTTATTTCAATTTGCCTTGTCCGTCTCTTTTTCAACCTCCTCTCCGGGTCTACTTCTCTTTTCTATTTTTTATTTTCTTTTTATCTCTGAAATATCAAATCGAATCTCAAGAGTTTAACAAAACAGAGAGGAACGCGCTTCACGTTGAAAGTGTATACACGAAAAGTGGGTATTTCTCCAGCGAATTTATCTCTGATGGAAAATTTAATTTTCCGGCTCTCTCTCTCTCTCACTCTCTCTTTGGAGTCTTGGAAAAACTATCGCGTTATTTAGCGAGCGCGCGGTTCAATTATTTGATTAAGTACGAACGCGCTTAACTCGCGGGATGATGATGACGAGCAGCATATTACGTTTCTTCTAACGCAAAAGCGTTTAGCACGAAGGCATGCCTCTCTTACGTTCATAATGTCCGACTAATACGAGCACGCGTAGCGCCTATCTAGAAAATTGCCGTGGCGCAATTTCGTCTGAACTGCAGCGCGTGGGGACCAGGGGAGAGAGAGAGAAAAAAAATATACCAAATTTGCCGCGATAAAAAAGAATTCCATTTTGCTCGGCGGGTCTGCCTTATGCATACGAAACGAAGGAAATGAGCCGTCCCCACGCGATTACCGTATACAATTATTTTTTGACTCTGCGGCGAAACAAGTCAACGAACTTATCGATCAGACCGAGCAACAATGGCAGTGCCCTTTGCAGCGGTGTTATATGGGAGCCCGAAAAAGAAGTCTAATAGAAATATATCTGCGAAATTGCCAGGCCAACGGATCCGATCTCTTACCGCGCTCGGCTGTGAAGAATGCTCGCAGATTTATTTCTAATCTAATCTCAAGCAACGAGCATCAATCTTTGACTCGATTATTTTTCTTCGCTATTTGTCCGAAAGAAATTTGTTCGGTTTGCCGGCGCGATTCTCGATTGTACGACCTCGACCAACTTTGCGTTATCTCGGATGAAACGTCCTACCAATTTCCAACGGGGGGGAAAATTTATAAAAGTCGAATTTGATAAAAGCAAAAATTTCATGTCAAAATTTATTTGTCAATAAAGTATATGTACGTTCGAGTTCGAATGATCAATTTGTCGGGCAACTTTTTTTATGATCGAAAATCGTATAAGGTTTTATCTTCCGTGCTGTGTGTGCAGTCGGAATTTCGTTTTTTTATATTGATATGTATGTTTGCGAGCGGAGCTTTGCGCAAATATGAGATGCACGATTTCAGAGAGCGCAAGTTTATGTGCTTTCGTGCGCTCGGCAGTAGATTTTTCTCGCGCGACGTACCTCACATATCGGGAGCCTCGGACGATTACTCACGCTGTATATACATTGCCCGCTGCACGCCGTCTTCGCTACTTGTTGACCACTTTCTTGACAAGGCTACTGAGCCGATGATCTTTTATAGCCGACCCTTACGACTTCGACAATGGCCCGTCGTAGATCTTGTGTTTATTTTATATTTTATCGTGTTTCTTCAATTGGATACAAAACAGATCATTCTAATCCGCAAATTTTTTAACAGATTGATTTCCAATGAAAGATTTTTTTCAAATCAAAAAAAATTATATGAACATCAAAAGTTGGTACAAAAGTTTATTTAATTTCACTTAAATTTTTCAATAAAAATATCGGAAGATGATTTTTTATTTGTAATTTCTAAATCGTTCTAATCGTTGAATTTACATTGAAGCAAATTGATTTCGGAAGACTGTTTAATCGAATTTTTAAAATTTGATTAGATTAATTGAATTTCAGTACAAAATTGTCTTAAATTGTTTTTATTCAGTTGACAGGTCGTTCTAATTTTTTAATTTATCAACTGATTTGATAAAAATTGATTTTCAAGTTGAAATTTGAATGAGACTAAAAATTTGCACAAAAATTTCTAAGCAAATTGATTTCCGAAAACAATTTTTTTAAATTCTTAAAAAATTATATAAAATTTGTGTAACTTAGACCTAACCTGACCTTTACTTAAAGTCCAATGCTAAAAATGCAAATAATTTCATTTAATTGACATTTTTATTTTTTAAATTTGTACCAAACTTTATTTCAGAAAAAAAAAAAATTTCGAAATTGAAATTTGAACGAATCCAAAAATTTGTCCAAAAACTTTTTATATTCAATCTCACTCAAATTTCATTGAAAAATTTCCCGAGTTGTTTTTACAGTTGATTTTCAAACCAAAAAAAGTTTATGAAAAAACTTTCTGTCTCTCTGTGAAAACTTGAACATTGTGTTGCTTAAAACAACATTATTATATGGAATGCATTTCGTTGAAAACTTTTGGGGTTGCAAGAGAAAGAGAGATAGCATTTCGACATGGGAATCCATTAAAATAAACCAAGTTGTGATTAAATTTAGTATCGCGCGTGGAGTAATAAGTTGATGAAAACCCATGGCGGATTGGCGGTGATAAGCACAGATAACATAGTGCTACTTTGCCGGTGTCTCTCATTCATTCATAAAGTCGTGCGCGCATACGTTTACTCGTTACAAACACTAGTCTGTTTGACGGTAAATGCCACGGTTGCATTCGGATTCATAATCTACATTACATCCGAACGTTTTGGCACCCACTCTCGATGTAATTAAATCGCACGTGCGCCAATTACGCGCGCCTCCCGACACATTGCTCATCAATTAAACACCACGCGCCTTTTCGCCCCGCGTCTTTGCTTGTCTTTACATTTCATTTCTCGAGTTATTCGCATTCCGCGCCGAGCGTTCGGAATTCCCCAACGCCTTTTCTTACCTGACGAAACGCTCCTCCACTCGCAGGAATAATATCGGGCATAAGTGGCGCTTCATTCGCATTTTTTTCATTTCACAAAAAACTCGAAATATTTATGACCCTCCCGCGATCAAACGTGTATTACACCAATCTATTTAAACGGCCGAATTAAAATTCAGAAGGGGGCGGCAAAACATTTGCCTTTGGGGTCACGCGTCATAAATTTGGCTTGTACACACCGTGTTTGCTAAATGGATACATCAAACTGGGAGTGCGACGCTCTAGTTGAGACGTTCCCATCCATTTTCATATTTCAATATCAAAGCGCAAAATATCCAACGTTTTATATGATGCCTTTTCTTTTTTTTTTAATTATTCATTTATTAAATGCTTTTTGTTTTCAATTAATAACGAGATGGAATCAAATGGAAGAACAACGAAAAAAAATGAAGGATCTAATTAAATTTGTACACACCAATTGAAACGAGAAAATGAGCGAAAACAGTCGAGACACTTTTTTTGCAATTTGTTTCGTAATTTTTATTTTGAATGGGGGTTGCAAATATTGACTGCAACGTTTCTTTTTCTTCATGGAGCATGCATACATTAACGCTTTGCTTTTTTAATTACAGCTTAACGTCATACAAGCGTGAATAAATTACAAGTTTCATTACTGAATGAATATTATATAATTTGAAGGGCGGATAATAATTTCCGGAAGCGATGAATATTTTCAGAACGCGTCGTGTTCACTTTTGCATGATGTAAGGATACATGGGGTGGAGTTAATGAAGCGTGGGACGCTTGAATGGAACATGCGAATACATCCGGCGTTATACCCCCGTCGGAGCCTCTGTCTTCGAGTTTCACGGATCACAAGTATTTCGCCTCCATACGACATCGCGTCATATTCATTACCGCTTCAATTAGCAGCGTAAACTGTGCTTCCTGCGCATTCAACGCGTCTCAATGTTACAGTCGCGATAATGAACGGGGGAGAAAAATCCTTCGCTAAGCTCCTTCACCAAAGAAACGCGCACAATCGCGCGTTTGATTGTTGCTCGTGCAAAAATGATATTGAACGTTGCGAGCCAAATTGTATAGTTAATTGAAAACATTTTTCAAGTTTATATCTCACGTTTTGGAATGCCACGAATTGTGGAATGAAAAGACAATCTTTTTGTTTGCCATTTTGATTCATCGCGTTTAACAATTTTGAAAGCCAAAAAAAAAAATAAAGAAGATGGTATCATTTTGCCCCAACGACTTTTGTAATGTTATTGATAATAATGACACTGTAGTATGTTTTTTCTTCTGGCTTTTGTATTGTACGTTTGTATGTCAAAGTGAAATTGTAATTACTGAGTGTGCAGCGCAAGGA
Source organism: Trissolcus basalis (assembly GCA_025266255.1). Lineage (NCBI taxonomy): Eukaryota > Metazoa > Arthropoda > Insecta > Hymenoptera > Scelionidae > Trissolcus > Trissolcus basalis. Next base: position 17,455 of record JAAMPD010001540.1, on the reverse strand, counting down.
TAAAGAATTTACGTTCCCTCAAGCAAAACAATTTTTCGTATCCCGCATGAGAGTTATGCTGTATCTTTTTATATACCATGACAAATCATTTCGCTCCCTTGTCATTTTCCGACCTTTTTGTCCGGCTTGGTTTTTTTTTGTCATTGATTGTTCGGATGATAACAATTTTTATGAAATTGCATTTCCATTTGCCGGTTCTTTCTGTCGATTGAAATTAAATTCCGCGAAGTTTATCCAGGAACGTTTGAAAATTTATTTTCTACTTTTTGCACCAATGAAAACTTACGTTTCCAGATCTTGTATTTAATTTTATTTACAGACGACTTTACAACATGCGGCACAGATACGAAAATGCACCAGAGGGAACTCGTTAAGACGAATAAACGAAATCTGCAAAGCTGAAATCATAGTGTTGCTCTCTCAAAGCGGCGATCTACTCGTTTTCGTCTCCCTTGATGAAGTTGCTGTTCCTTCGGTTGTAATTAATATTGGTCTTCGGATATCGGTGCAGGTCAGTGCTTGTCTGTTATTAAACCTCCTCCATAAAATCGTGCAACGTCGATATTCCACACGACAACGCTGAGCAAATTGTATATTTCATCCACTTTTATTATTGTCCCGAATATCGCGACCAGTAAATGACTTCTCGAATTGAATTCCAAACGTTACGCGAAAATAAAGTAATTTCATTAAAATGTGCGCCGCTCTTGGTACACGAAAATAAAATTAAAAATAAAATAATAATAAATAAACACAAACTCGCCGTTTTTTGTCTATAATTTATACTCTAAGGGATTTTTTTTTATTAATCCTCGCCAGTTGGACCGCTGTTTTACGTCAAACTTTTATGTCGAATATTCCGTCTACGTCGTAAATTGCGTTGCATATTTTAAAGACATTAATAAACCCGGACGAATATATATAGCCGGTGTATTTTGTATTATAAAGATGGTTGAAAAAAGGAAAATAATAAAAACGTTACGAGTATGCATACATTATCATAAATTCGCACAAAATGAATAGAATAAAAGGTGTAACTAATAGCATAATTTCGCCGTCACAATTTTTGTTTCCCTTCTTCTTTTTTTTCGACGGAACAATTTTCGCAACAATTTTTTAATATCGCGGAAAGAGCGTAATTTTTCAGTAAATAATAATCCGCATAAAGGAACAAAACTAAAAGAACAAAGAGCAAAAGCGATGTTTTCGCGGCGCATGTCAAACTAATCTTTTAATATCTTCGAAAACTGCTGCACCTGCGATGAAAAGTTTAAGGCGCTTACAAAACTCATGTTAAGTACATTAAAACAAAAGTTCAAAATATTCCGTCGCGGCGGTTCATTTCTTCTCCTTTTTGGTAATCAAATGTTGAGTGGCCTGAATTATTTGCGGTGGAAAAAAAAATATTTGCGACTATTCATCTCGGACGGATGAACCGACGTGCAACACGAGAAAAAACTTGTTCGCACAAGCAAAAGTGGATTTATCGTTTGTGAGATGTATCTTTGATTTAGTTTCCCCGGGCGTGGTGTCAAGAAAATATCGTTTCGGTTGGACGATATTTCAAGCATCACGAAAAGATTGACGCATTATTCGACACGCCACCACGTTCGCAAATTATTGTAATTGCGACGAATATAAGTCGTTTTGCCGTGTCGTTTTTTCGATAAATATAAAAACAATTTTTGTGCCGCGCGGTCACATCATTCTGCCGATACGAATATATCCACCGTCGTCTCTAAAATTTTCATCTTCGTCGGTGAACGAATTTTCAATTCGGATTTTACATTCAAAATATATGACAACAAAGTATTGCGCTCTTGCCTTAAATGACGCAAAAATATTGATTTTCAGTTTTCATATCATAACGAATAAACGACTGCTATCTTACCTGGTTGATGGGGTGTTTATTTTTTATCGCCATTTTTTATGTTATTAAGCGTATATTTTACCGAACAAAAATCATGATCAAAAGAGTCTTTTTTTTGTTTGCCTTGTTACACAAGAATTCCTTTACAAAAGAAAAGACGTTGTTGGTTTTTAGAAGATATTTATTTGTTCTTCTTTTATAACAGAAAAATTGTCAATTTAATACAACATACTGGATATTTTCAATAAACATTTTCGATGGAACATGATATTCAACTGGAATTCTCCGATAGTGCATCGGCACGAGTGTCTAACTACTTTTATATTACATTTTCACGTTCTATAAATGTTTACAGTACAGCGGTACCGTCTTCATGGAAAAGAATCAAATTTCTATAGAAAAACGAAAAAAAAACATATGTAATATGTTATTGAATCTAATTTTAGATACGCTAGCACGCGAGAACGATGACTATCTCTCGGTTAAAAATGACAGTAATACAAGTTTCAAGAACTAGAATAGATTTTGAAATTCATGTTGATATTTGGAGAAATGAAAAAAAAAAAGAGTAGAAAAACACGTGATAACATCAGAATACAGTATCTCACATATCCGTGCAAATAAAGGTTTGTTACATTTTTGAAGCAGTCGTTTTCTAAAGTACAGATTTTGAAGTGCGATCCGAATGATGGTATTTACGGTCGCAGCTTTTTGGAGACTCGTATAATCTTTGTACACGCGAGGTTTATCGTACTTATTTATACAGTTATTAGCATTTGTCACACGAGATGATAGGTCGGTCGAATGCAACGCGCCATAACTTAGCTGCATTTGGTAAGCAAATGCTTTGAAACTGTGACATCAAATATTGAAACTTGTATACGTGTAGCTCTGCGTGCACAGCTGAACGTTACGTGTGGAATTCGACTGAGTGCAAGCTATTTTATGTAAACGGCAGCTCACGTTAGTGACGCTCGCGCTTATATTTCCGGCATTTTGTGAACATAACCGTGGTATTCGGCTGACATTTTCGCTGTCGCGTTCCACCCTTTTCTTACGACGTGACCTTCCCTTTTTCTTTTGCCACCGGTCGCAAAAGCCATTCTACGACGGAAAATATGATCGAATAAGTTCCGCATGGTTGTTACCGTATTTTCGTTCGATCCCCTTTTTCAACTTTTCAAAGACCCTTATTTGCTGCATTCAAGTAGTTAGTGTCCGAAATGAGGTCGATGATAAAATGTCGACGAACAGATTTTTTTTTATTTCACTGTCCAACAAATGAAGGTCCCATTGTGAAGCTCACTTTGTTACATTTTTTTGCAAGCATTTAATTATTCCCTATTGAGCGATGGGAGATTGGCTTTTTTGAAATCCAACTTTTCAAATTTCTCGCGAGCTACAATGTTTTGGATCCAATTTTTATTGCCTTTATTGTTTTACCTTTTTTTGTCGTCGATATTTGTTAGTCGCTGTTGACTAGTTTCTATTCGAAAGAAAAGAATGGAACTATACTTTTTGAAATATATTTTGTTTAAATTCGATATTTTTCAATTTAAAGAATTGTCGTTTTGTTGTCTTAACGTTGATGCGACCTTTTTTGAGACGACGATAATGTTGGTTCGATAATTGTCTTATGGCATTTAAATGCACTGCAATATCTACTGAAATAACAGTTCAAGAATATGGGTTTTATTAAATCAAAGATGAAGATCGACGTCTGGTACAAACGTATGTAAGCGAATCAACTGCGACTGCCTTGAATCACGGGCAGAATGTCGTCACATATTACGGAAATGAAATCGCTCAGCTCGCATGCGTATTAATCAAATTGATCGATTCAATAAAGGAATTAATCTGTAATGGAATCTTGCCATTATCATGATTTCGAAGCATTCGAATTGACGGCGAAATGCTTCGGTTATACGCGCCACGGGTTTCTGATGTTTATATTGATTTTGTAATATTGAGAAATATTCCATACATAAACAAGCGTTTCAAATTAAAACATTTTTTGTCAACCTCAATTTGTGAATATACTTGTAAATTAAAGTAAATAGTTTGCGAACGTGTTTCTGAACGATTAATTAAATTAAAAATGCAGTTAATTTTTTATCAGTAATTAAATTGTTAGAACTTTTTTCATGTAGCAATTTTTCATTAGCAGTTGGATATTTGTAGACCGGGAATTAAGTAAAACAATAATTTGTCAAAGCTCTCTTTCAAGTTCTTTACATCTCAAACGTAAGAATATAACTGATGAAATCAAAAATTCTTTCTCTCGAGGCTAAAATGAGTTTCTAGGGCTCATGTTTTTCAGCTTCTGAATGCTATTGTTATGATGGAACGAACTTTCTTTGAAAAATCGTAACAGTTGAATTCTTAGCGGGTCTTAGATACGAGTCGAATATCTGACGATGAAAAGTGCACATATTTTTGTGAAAAAATATTTCCATGAAAAAAAAATCATAAAATGAAACAAACAAGAAAAACACACGGTACCGCTGTTGGATTCTGAAATTAATATCACGATTCTAATTGTTTTACCACGGACCCTTCGAGTAATACGAAATTCAAACGAGCATGGTAAATATCAATTTGGTCCTGTCTTTTTCGACGTTCACGTAAACTGTTTTAATTATTTTACATTTTTTATATATTCCGGCCTGAAACTTTTATCCCTTTGAACAGCTATGAATAATTCATTGTAATTGAAAACAAAAAAAAATCTTCTATTTCAATTTGATCCCTGGCCAAAAAGAGACACCGAAAACAGCAAAAACAATTGGTTCGCCGGGACTTAATAAAAACACACTTTGCGTCCACCCTACGTACACTTGAAAGCTGGCTGTTTCAAGTTCAGCATGAACCTAACTGTGTGTACAAAATGTAGCCAGGTGAAATCCATGTAAAGTGGGGTTAATTTGAATTTGCTCGAGATTCGGTTGATTTAAATTTACATAAAACGCTATTCAGACGACCCTTCTCGCCACGCGCGAAATTTCGTTCTCGCATAGTGAGAGGATCCGCCGTCTGTTTCTTTGGGGCCGTGATCATCAGCAAAGATTTCCGGGCGTCGTAAAAGTGGCATCCGATTACCACGGCCACGAATGACCCGAATTGAATTCATTAATGCGCCCATCAACGAAAATTTAACGCGGGCATTATCGCGCCAGCTGAAAATTCGTTTGTCAATTACGCCATTCAAGTGGTTATCGTTCGAAATCGATTCGATAAACTTTTATAAATCCCGACGTGCTGCTTGCAACGACGTAAAAACCACTCAAACAAATAATCCGTTTGTGTTTACAATCGAGAGGGCTTTACATCATTGACAAAGTAATGAATTCAAATTAGTCGCATACACATTCGAATGACTGCCAAACGGCCTAATGCGATTAAGACGGCATTCCACACGTTTGACTTGACTCGAAGCACAATATGAATAATTTCATTCACATAAAGTGATCAACTTTCTGCGCTACAATTGCACAAATCATTTCCTATACATTTCCCTCGCGTCACTTTTTTTCCTATTACTTTTTTTCTCTTCCCCTTTTTTTCCTTTTGAATAAATTATTATTCTTACGTTCTTACCAGTGGAGGAAGTTTCGATTGCATTCAAAAAGCACGTGAAGAGCTTTCAGGTGAATTAATAAAGAAAAAAAAGAGTGCAAAAAGAGGTACACGTTGAAGTAAATGAAGTAAAGAAGTGGACGAGTGTCGAGAGGAGTTTTCGTGATCGGGTCTGATTTACGATGAAATGTGGATACGTCGAGGGGTGGAAAAAAATTCAGACGCCGTCACGTCTTTCTCGTATATTTCCATTTCTTCTCGGCGTGAAAATGAAAGCTATCAGAACGAAGAAAAATACAGTCCTAATTCGGCTGAAGAAGTTGCTCATTTTCAAGCGGAGGACGCGTCACTTGATAATTTGATCTATACCCACACTGAATTCAATGTATAGCAAGGTAGCGAACCGCATATCAACGATGCATGGATCAATCGTCGGAAAAATTACGCCCCGCGAAAAATGAAAAATTGAGACCGACGTAATATATATTTCAGGATAAATGTGACATTCAAATGTATCATGGATTAACTTATCATAAATTCACAATTCTTTTTTTTCTGTTGAATATTTTACCTAGTCGGATAAGAAAAAAATGAAGTATACAATTTGTTTAACATTAAAAAGTTTTAAACAGTTTATTCTTAGAATTCAATATTTCTATCTCATACATTATTTGTATTAATCCTTATTTAAATTTGTATCACTACAAATCAATTCTGTAACGCAAGTGTAATTAATTTTTTTTTAATTTTATCTAAAACTTGCAAAAAAATTACTTTTGTACTGTCTCTTTAATTTATGCAACGAAACTTCACCATATTTATTGATGGAAGTTCATTATACGAAGTGGAACTTCAGGATATTCAATGGAAATTTGGAAAGAATTCTTATTACTTTTTCCACACATCATTTCATTTATTACGCTTGACATTGACTTATCAAAATTTCCATACGCGAAGAATTTATTACACATAACACCTAAGAGACTCGAAAAAGCCTTTCGAATCCCAATAGCAATTGAATAAATCACCCATACAAATTCTCATTTGGTTTATTTATGACTCCGCACGATCGCCAGTAATATTCAAATTCATTCACGTTGTCAGTGATAAGCATGGGTCGTTCGATTCGCTCAACTGACTAGGTCTGCACGTCCCACCACAAATGAGGTCGATACTCGTCGATACTTAGAAAGTTGATACTTATAACATCATATCCAATGCTTAAGATCAATTTTCGACCAAATGAGGAAGCAATATCCGACCAAGCAAAATGTCATAAAATGCTTTCACGTTTGATTCAGCCATTTTTTTTATTATTATTATATATGAAACACTTTAAATTGTATCACAGAAATTGAATGGAAAAAAAAGGAGAAATTCGGGACAGGTTAAGTGAAATCCAATTTTTTATACATTACAATACTCAAACATATGAAAAACGATTTTTAAATTGAACACATTTTAAAATTTAAAGATTAAACTAAAGATAGACAAATGATTAGTAATAAAATACCGGAAATTGAATCACTGAAATATGAAATAGAAAAAAAGTCTAATTCAGTAATGAATATAATTCAATTCAAACAATATACACAAAATCAAATTTGTTAAATAAACACAAAGTGACTGCAATGTACGTTATTTATTGGTCTAATATCCATGCAAATTACAAACAAATCATGTTTATTTATTTTTCTATTTTTTCCGCAATTTTATGTCGTTTTCAAAAAAAATCTTACTGAATATATTTGAAATTCAAACAGAATAATGAAAAGCATTTTTTTCTAGAATAAAAAAAAACAAACTATATACGTTTTTAATGCATTTGGAAAAGGTTTTCGCATTGAAATCTGTCGTTTTGATAATCGTATTACAACAAAGTAAGAGAGTCACTTTGACGGATTATCAATGTAACGAATATTGAATTTCTAATGCGATTGAAATTCATCGATTTTCGAACATTCGTGTGTGGCACTTTGATTCTTCAAAATGATCATTAAAAAAATGATCACCCAACATTCCAACGTGACAAACTTATTATAAGAAATTGTACGTACACTTTTATTGTATCGATGATTTTTTGCAGGTTCAACGTTTCGGTGTTTTATCACATAACATTTCTTGCACACATAAAACTCGACGCACTTTGTCTCTGCTTCTGACGTTTCCGATACTTCGAATTTCATGGATCTCACATCTTTTTGTCTGCGGAACTTTCTTTTGTTCGTCAGAAATTGCCGCAGATATAAAACTGTCCTCCAGTTTGATTTCGATATAATTTTGTCACAAAACCTGATGAAACGAAAAAAAAAAAAAAAAAGCAAGTAATTTTCAATTGAGATTTTGATTGACGATAACGTTGTAATCCAGATGGATTTGATAATTCAATTGCCTTGGGGGTTCGACTTTTTTGCAAACCAGCAAAAACGTTCGTTTGACAAATTTCATAATTTGAACCGCGTCGTAGTGGCTCTTTTTTTGTTGTTTTCTCGTGCTTGTAATGTAGCGTTCAGTTATTCTTAGTGTACACGATGCAATTACAAATTCCCGAACAGAATTCCTCGATGAATAAATGGCCTCGCGAATAAAAAACGCTGAATGAATCGTCGACGCAAAACTCATCGCCGGGTATACTTTGGCGATTCGCTCCGTGAATGTATCACTTGTAGTCACGTCACAGGTAGAAATAATTTATTCGTATATCTCCCCCGCCGTTCGGATTTCCCATAGAATCAATTATAATTATCTCTAATGCACCATAAGCTGTCCCAGCGATTTTAATTTGCGACCCGCGGGATCTTCGGCCTCGTTCGCTCTTTCTCTTCCTTATACAAGCTAACTTGTAACATGATTGAAAATTACTCGTACGAAACATCGCAACTCGATTTATGTACGAGTTGGGAAAGGTGGCATCCTCAGTCCTTGCTAGTTGTGGATATTTTATAATAACGGACGATGATCGTGCACAACGCGGAAGAGCGCGGAAAGATTCAAACAAAGACGGACAACTTGAAAAGAGAGAGAGGGCAATAAAGGTCAACGATGTTACCGGTTGGGATGATTCCTGTCAATTTTTGTCCGACGAAGCTGGAAATCGACCGTGCGGTATGCTCGATGACAGTTTTCTTCGTTTTTTTTTTCTCGTCCTTCTTCCCTTTGATGCCCTTTTTTGCGCCATTCTTTTTCTCTTGCTTCATTATTGGTGCGGCACGTTCGCCGACTCTGACAGCCGTGGATAAATCGCAATGGAAATACCATTGTATATGTCATGACGTGCAGGGTCGCGATTCTCACCATCGCCTTCGATTTAGGGATTCTTTGAATAGCAGGGATTAAATGACAGGCTTTTTGTTCGACGGCAGACCTGCAATTTGGTTTTCGGCTGCAGAGTACGCGGCTTTGTGACAAACAATTTCAGGTGCTGAATTGTGGGAATCAAGTGATCTAGAAATATTGATGTGCCACTCGAAATAACAAACTGTAAACTTACACCTTGGGAAATCTTTGCGAAATTTTTTCATACAAATCGATACCACCTTCGGAACAATATTCATAAACAAAAATTTGTAAGAACTTTGAACTGTTTGGAAAGTGGTTAGAAAATCTTTTTTTTTTTTTTTTGAAACTAGAAACTTTGTGGTGAAGTAATGTATATAATAGAATGCTTAGCATGAAGTTTCACGTCTCGAAAAAAAAGGGAAAAAATGATTTAAGCCCCCATAACCTAACAAGCTTAAAATTTTGAGTCGCAACAACGTCGAAGTGGAAGTTTGCAGTCGACAGAGACAGCAAAGCCTCACCCGAGCGAGGGTCTGTCTCGAAAACACGTAACTGTTCGCGACGTTTTGTCGTCTGCAAACACAAAACTTTCTGACATACTAATGGCCTCGTAATTCGAGATTAGGAATCTCGCCGGCTGCGCGACAACGGCTTCCACTTCTCATTACATCATATTCCGTCCCTCTCGAATTTATTCGACCCTCATAGGCGCAAATTACGGTCGCCTGCTTCGTCGTCCATCGCGCCATCCCGAGCCGGCCCGATGACCGTAACTTTTTAATCGCTGACCCGACGTGATCACTTTAATAGCGCTTGATTAATCATCTTAGGTCCCAACGTCGATGTGCGCAAAAGTTTTCGGCGCACTGGTATAAATCAATTTGAGGTAATTGAATAAAACTGGGGTGTACCAAAAAGGGTCCCCACACGGACGAAAATATAATTTTTTAAATATAGACAAAATATATTTTTTGTGCACTGAGAAAAAAATTCTATTGAATATTATAATTTATAGATGAAAATTTACTGAATTGTACAGTATATGGGGACAAATCTAAAATTTCTTAAAATTATTGAAACTTTGACGAATGAGTATAAAACTAAATTAATATTAATTTTTTTATTATTATCAATTTGTAAACTTTAATATTTTTCCAGAATTTCAGATTTGTCCCTCATATACTAAACATCTCAGTAAATTTTAATACAAGTTTTTTCCCTGAGTGTAGAAAATATATTCCGGCAATAATTATAATATTTAATTTACATTTTTTTCATATATTCCATTACATAAATTTATAAAATATATAAAATAGAATATATTTTGTATATAAAAAATTTATAAAAATCAGCAATAAGTATAATGGAATGGAATATATTTTGGCGAATATATTTTCATCCGTGAGGGTCGTCGCCATGCGGAAAAAAGTGCGTCGCCAGTTTTGAAACGTGTTGGCCTATTGAGATATGCGGGACTTGTCAATAACAGGATGCGACCCTTTTATAAAGTCACGTGGAAAGAGAAAATTTTATGAGGTCGCAGGATAAATGCGAGACAGGCATCGGCCTGGCTCATATTCGCGGTTAAATAACTTTGCGAAAGCTATTTACATTAGATGCAATGGGCATTGCATTGCGTCCATACAAGACATAGTAATCATATTTCTCCGTTATAATGGAAATATCAAGTGGTACGCATATACAATCCCGCTGAATCCGTAATACGAAACCTATAATCGATGATGTAACAATGCGAAGCGCTATCTTCGGGAAACGTCGATGATCGGATTAAATCTTTGGCGTCTGGGGCTAGACGAGAGCGCGGCTAATTATAAATATGCGAAACAATTACGATTAAGTAATTGGCTCGGTTGGTCGTGTAATTTGCAGCAGCGGTGTTGTACGGGTCATGGCGATGGGAATGCCGTAACTGATTTCTTTTTTTTCTCGCTCCCTCTCTCTCCCTCTCCTTCTCTCTCGCAATTTGTAACGCGAGTTCGCGCTCGAAAACTTTTCGTTTGGTGTATATTCCGCGCGGGATTATATGTGTAATGAGGTTCGCTATATTATTATTTATCGATTCTAATTATTTGTGTACAAATTATTACCTCACGATGCATTAATGGAAGTGAGATATTCTATTCTCTGGTGATGAGAATGTCTGCGAGAATGGCGCTCAACATAATCAGTCCAATTTTTTTCGATTAACTTTCAGAGAGCATTTCAATTTACGGGAATTATAGTTGAGTATCAATTTGGAACGGAAATTATGAGTCTTAAAAGTCCGCTATATAACTTTCTCATTTACCTATGCTGCGATACAAACTTGCAAAAGCGAGGTACTGGGAGAATGATATTAAAAATTAAAAACTTGCAATGTAAAGTCTTTCCGCTTTGTGAAGTTGGGTTCAAATCGATTTCAAAATTCTAATTCGTATTTTAATAATTGACGATTCTCTTTCGACGATTTCACATCTGAAATATACGTGTTTGATATTAAATTTTCATTTGCAACGTTATCTATATGGAATAGAGAACATCCTGGCGTTTTCAATTACACAAAGTCTATAGTTTTAGAACAGTGAAATTATTCCGCATTGATACTGGAATATACAACGGGTGGAATCAATAAAAATTTATTATCAAACGAACGCGCTGAATACTCTGTTTCGCCGTACCGACGATTATTCATCGAGGGACGCGCTCTTTCTTACGAATAATTATTATCGCGTATCGTGGGCAGGTCATAAACAATCGAGGATTTGTGAATAATGAAAAAAAGAAAACTATAATTGAATCAAACGTAACGGAAACAAGACGGAGGGAGATGCATCGCGCACAATGAGGCGGAATTTCTCAGGGCGCGTGTATTGTAATTAAATTTACTTATCATCCATGATAATGAATTAATGATATTCTCCAAATACACACGGCCCGATCCTTATACCGTACGGCATTGAAAATTACATATTATAATGCATCACGGAGAATGTCGCGACCTTGCAGAATAATACGGCGTGGTAATCATAATCGGATATTCACAAACTGCTGTATTATATCTCCGCCGCAAGCCGTAATTTCAGTGAAAAAACATTTTAAATAAATATACATCCAACGTGGTATTAAAGAGGTAGAGTCATTTCAAATTATACCTCAGAATGACTATCGAAATTCAGGTCCTCGATTTTTCTTCTCTCTCTCTTCCTCTCGTCCTCCTTCTATCCATTTTCATTATCATAAAAATTCAAGAACAGGTAAATGCAAATTTAATTACAATGAAGTAACGAATGTTGTTAAAATCTTCAAGTCGTTGAAAAGTTGTCATCAATGAGAGGTTGGGATTACTCTCGAGAGTCACCATGGCGTGTTCGCCAACTCCGCGCGGGTATGGAAAACCCATTATATGGGTAGACTCGAAAACGAAACCCTGTCTCGAGTAGGCGCATCGCAGTGCGTTTACAGAAGCGTGATTCATCCCTCGCTCTATCCCACTGTATTATCGCGAAATTCTTCACTCGCACGCACACTGTCGCCTGCGTTTCATTGAATATGCACCCCGCACACACTTGTACCCACCCCGCGCTCGTCAGCAGGCGAAATGAACACGAATCGGAAAGTGTTTTCACATACGCGCGTGATCTTTGGTTACGATAATTTACATGTTTACCGTAATTTATTCTTATTGTTTGCGGACACCGGCAGAAGTCGCACAATAGCCTTCTTTTTCACTCTATGAAAAATTCGACCCCCTTGATTCCAATTTTTTTTACTCCGCCCCTATGATTTATCTGTTCCAAGTTCTGGTATTTACAATTGTTAATAACATTTTCCATATTTTTATCATCGTAGTTGTTGATTGTAATTTTTCATTACGAAGAGGCATTTTTCATTTGTGAAAGATTTTGGTCCGGGATATAACTGAACTTGGCTCCCTGGTGAAGTTAATAAAGTCATTACGCGAATTCGGGTAAAATGAGAATGGTGTAGATGGTGATGTAGTAATTCCGTAATGATTTACGTGTGTCCAGCTTTCATGAGGGTAGAAAATTGGACTCAGTTCACCGTGGCGATTCGTGTGCAGATAAGAATGCAAATATTCAGGAATATAAAATAATTTAAATTGGCATAATAAATAAATCAATTTTTCACGGTTAAGTGACTGGGATGTTGTTATTTTGCGCAAAATAGATAGGGAGATGTTTCTCGTCCGTATCAATTTAATAAGCAGTGGAAAACATGATGAAAATCCTGACAAGTTCTGTTACATTACACTGACGGATATCATTATATAAGCTAATAAAAAAACACAAGTTTCATATAGTATATTGATCGATATGCCGTCACACTCTGTAGACACCCTAAGTAACCAGGGTGTTTCATGCATGGAAACCCACTCGTGCATCGTATCGCACAATAAACATGGTAACTCTGCACTCATGAACGTTACAGGAGGGGATGTATGCACTTTTGCACTTGCAAGGCATACAATTTTTATGTTTCTGAAAATGTCATGAGTCGCAGTTACACGCCATGAAATGTTAATCAATCGACCCTCAAGTGTGAAAATTTGCCTACAATATAACAACTCGAAATAATAATTCTTTTGTTCATAAATAAAGCATATACAATTACTATTATTACACAAAATTTATAATTCCAGAATTAAATTTTAAATGGAAAAAAAAGATACAGTCTGACAACTCGGTATGAAACTAAAATTAGTTATGAATTTAACAAAAAAAAAAAAAAGTTTAAGTTGACAGCTGGGATAATCATGACATCATAGACTAATTGTGACACTCAAATATCGCTGAGATGAATTTAAATTTGTAGACATAAATTATTATTAAATTTATGAAAATTTAAGCGAAAATGAATTTGTGTGAATAGCTAAAACACAATTTCTATCCTGTCTTATTTACCCTACGGGCTGCAATTACCTTAACAACTCGCAGCTTGAAATGATGTATTTCTAAAAACTTAAAAACTGAAGAAGTAATGTGAATTTTTTTTTTAATTTGATGGAAAATAATTTGAGAGAATGGAATAAAAAACTGTTGCCATTCCGGGACGAGGACTGAGTGTACGAGATTGGATCGATGAAACATCGCAAATGAGGGGGAAAAAGAGCGCATTCTCTATCGATGACTTTTTGAAATCAAGATACACGATCAGGGCCGGAAGTGGCTTTAAATCTCACTCGTGCACTAATTACTCTGAAAGGCGAGGAGTGAAATTGGTGTGCGTCGCGTTGATCAATGAGACTGGGCCAGTGCTGCAATCATTTTCAAAACAATCAATCTTCGGGGCGCGTTGTTGGCGCAGCCGTGGAGCATCCATTATATTCACCGGCTAACCATGTATTTCCGGTCGCCACGTGGCTTGCGCGAACAGTTTCAGCGATTTGCGCCCGGACGCTACCTTTAATTATCGCTGCACGCGAAACTCAGCTCGGAAGTTGCACGATAACCAGAATCAACCCCTCGTTCAGACACGACCTTGAATTATCCCATATTTAAAGAAACATATTTTCCAGGGAACCAGTAATTTCCGGCTCGAATTTGCGCGATGTTAATTTAGAACGTTCTCTTCATTCAATGACGATGGCTCGTTTCGAACCCCTCTCTATTTCCTCAAAACGATATGTCCATTTTACATAAATGATTGGTGTGATTAAAATTCTGCTTGAAAAAAACATAATGGTGAAAGAAAATAATGTAATCAGTTTTCAAACATTTCCATTTTTGCAAAAATATCTTTTCACACGGGAACAAAAATGCGTTTCATCAGAATATATATATTTTACGTTCGTTTTCTGTATTGAATATATATCTGTATGTATTCTAAATATAATTTATTTTTCAATTATTCATCAAACGACAGTAAAAATAACATAGAATAAATATAAATTTTAACGAAAAATATCATTAATATTTATATGAAAAATGAAAAAATATTTTCGATCGAACAATATATCTTTCATTGTATCAAAAATAACGAAAATAATTTAACAAAAGTATTAACTATTGTAATGATTTTTTTATTGTTTAAAAAGTTCTTTCAAAAATGTTCATGATGGTGAAATTGATTACAAAAACGTTTTTTTTATATATAGAATATTATATTTTGTATTGACCCGTCTAATTATGGACTCTTTTGAAAGTATATGAAAATTGCATCGGGATGGAAAATGATCCTGACTGTACACTTTGTACAGTGTAAATAATTTTTTTCTATTGATTGGGAAAGCTTCATTAGACGACATCTTGCAGTTGACTGGATAATGAGCCACTTGGAATGTTCACGAGATAAAACTACTCTTGAAATTAAAGCGAGCCTTGGAACAAGCTTGCCTAATTAATTTGTCAGCACTACAGAAGCTATGAGCGGTATATTTGCGTCATTAAAGACGGTAGAAAAAAAAGGCAAGTTTAATATCTCGTTCACGGTAATCGGAACACATCATCTGTTTAATCTTAAACAAAAAAATAAAGTATACATACAAAAGCAATAATTGTAAGGGAAGATAAAAGACTCGTTACGACAAAATTCCATTAACGTAAAACAAATGCCGGGCAATAAAAAGCCTCGATCCTGCTTTCTGACGCTGTTTAAAACGGCTCGTCAATATTTTATTCCCATTTTGGTAAGAAATGGGACGAAGCGTACTCTCGCTTAATAAGTTATTAATTCTTGTCTGCCATGTATAACTGATGGGACTGATAAACGTCATAGAGTATATGCATGATAACGGGCACGTTTCACGGTGCAACATACATGACGATAACACAGGCGTTATAGCTCTAGGCGATCTGATATTAGCATCGTCGGCGTGATTCATGTTGCCATTTACATTTTAATTACATTACATTTGATAACGGTATTAATTTTATCGATGCAGTCCACTGGCCAGGTATTTCGCCGCTATTCTCCTCGTCTTTTCACATATGTCACGTCGTTATTAGACCCCACTCGTTAAAGCCATTTTGTTATCTGTTTGCAGGACATTTATTTCCGCCCACCAAAATTCACACCGACGAGTCATCGTGCTGCTCCCACCTCACAAAAACGGTAGAAAATTGCTCTTCCAATTCAAAACTTTTAAATCTCCGTTATTCAGTCCACGTGAAAATAGCCGCGACATCGATAGGAGCCCGGACTCTATTTCAGTGACTTTTTCCAGCTCGCAGTCGGTCTCTAACATCTTTTTCTATTTTCTAATCAGTTTTCATTCCAGACTGTCAATCTCAATTAACGCTCTCTTTTCGGGGATAAAAATTTCACCGGACGCGTCAAAATGTCTCGGACAGTCTCTATCCCCCATTGTCTAATTTGATTGAGTAATTTTAAAACCGAAATATATATTCTGCGCGCACACTCGCGCGGGAGTTTTTCTTTTCCGGTAATATATGAGGTATCAAATTTTGCAAACTGTAATTTGAACTGTGTTAATTAAACTATTTCATTTGAACCTCGCAATGCCCCGAACGGTACGTGCCGCGCGCGTAATAACATGAGCTTCTGAAATGAAAATACGCGCTTTGGAGTATAATTATTAATTAAATTATGTTGAGTCGTTTCAAACGCTCGGAGAAGTTGGAGTACCGGCGAAGATCGGGCCGCTTGATGTCTGACGCGCCCGGCCGCACAATCGGCCGCGGTTCGTGTTTCTTCATCGAGTCACAGGGCATAATTGAAAAGCACGCCGGACAATTAAATTGAATCACGATTAAGATGTTTCGCGAAACGCGGATGATTAATGGCGAGTCGCCCGTGCGAGTCTTAGATCGTTGCGGCGATCACAGATGGCGCTCATCGGACCATCACCGCGCTAATGAATGCGAAAGTTAATTAAATTAGTTTTGTTGTTAATTAATGCAACATCTCGTTGGGCGCAGTTGCGGATGTCACGGGGCTTCATTACGCGTTTTTTATGCACCCTCGGAGCTCATTTTTTTCTGCTCCTGCGCGAGCATAGAGAGTCATTGTTGCATTCAAATTGAATTTGCATGTACAACACAATTGTCTTGCGAATCGCGACGGCTATGCTTTTTTTATCCTTTTTGTTTTTTTTTTTTTTGTTCATCCGTTTAGTAAGTTTGCCTCTGTTATCGACATCGCAAAACTGCTGCCTGAAACGTGCACCAACTTATCAAGACCGGCGATACTGTCTCTGACACTCGATGTAACAACTTCCAGTCCGATCCATTCAGTTCGCAAAGCGAACCGAAATTTTGCGCTGTCGAACTCCCAACAGAGCTTCGAGTCTGGAATCGGACAGCTGAGAGTTGCTATATCGCATTATGTTCTTACACGTAATATTGAATAAATGTGCGACCTTTATTTATACATCAATTGTTCAACTTTTGTAACTGCAAATTTACGCTTTTACCGACCAGCTTTCCTAACAGTTTCGAACGGTACGGCTTTTAAATTTTCGAACGCTGTTTAATACGTATTTATCAACGTTTTAATCTATAATGAAATGAAGTATTAAAACATGTAAACGAAAATTTCGTTAAAAAAAACTTGAAAGATGATTCAAAAATCAGGTTTAATTTTTTTCGAAATTAAGTATATCTTTTCAGCAGCTATCACATTGGGGGCAAATTAAATTGGTAACACAACTTTGAACGAAGGCTATATTTAAACAAAAAAAATCAATTTTAGTAGGTGTAAATCGAATTTGACCTAATTTAATATTTTAATTGAAATATTAGGATTTATTTT